>CM020186.1:5614300-5669750 GCA_009805545.1 Oryza longistaminata
TGGCGGTGGAGGCGACAGCTAGGTGGGGCGTAGGGGCAATTTCGTTTTTGCCCCCACTTTCATCTCTAATATTGAGTTTGCCTCTACGTTTTAGAGTTTTCGTTTTTGCCCCCACTTTTTTGAACTGAAAGATGCTTTTGCCCCTCTTTTGGATGGAAGAGTTAACGGTGTTAAATATGACATTTATGCCCTCTCCCAAATCTATTCATTAATTGTGTTTTTGCCCCTATTATGCAATGGATTTGATTTTTTTTTCTGGTGAATATGTTTAAAACTAAATGACAGATTTGGACATTACAATTTGGACAAAATTTGAATTTGAAGAAATTTTGGCAAAATTTCGGCAGCATTTTAACAGAAATTGAACAAAATTTCAACAACATTTTACACAATCATATGAAGTCAAATTGTACCTCACAAGTATCACAAAGCATGACAACATAATAACCAACACCAAAATAGCAAAGTTTAGTTCATAACAAGCACCAAAATAGCCAAGTTCACATCATAACCAACATAATATCACATATTACAGGTTCAAATCATAGCCAACATAGTAAGAAGTAATTGTCCAGATCATGCATTGAAACAAAAGCACCAATAGAGCTATTACATATGAGGTCCAAACCATTGAGCTAGCCTCCCTCCTCTTCCTCTCCTTCCCTTCCCACCACCACCACCACCACCTCCACCAGGGGCAGCAGCAGCACCTGCTCTTCCCCTCCCACCACCACCAGCAGCACCACCTCCACCTCCACCTCCATCTCCATTACCGTTAGGGGCAGCAGCAGCACCCACACCTGCACCTCCCCTTCCCCTTCCCCTTCCCCTTCCCCTCCCACCACCAGCACCACCACCTCCACCTCCACCTCCACCTCCACCTCCATTAGGGGCAGCAGCAGCACCTACACCTACACCTGCACCTCCCCTTCCCCTTCCCCTTCCCCTTCCCCTCCCACCACCAGCACCACCACCTCCACCTCCACCTCCACCTCCACCTCCATTAGGGGCAGCAGCAGCACCTACACCTACACCTGCACCTCCCCTTCCCCTTCCCCTTCCCCTTCCCCTCCCACCACCAGCACCACCACCTCCACCTCCACCTCCACCTCCACCTCCATTAGGGGCAGCAGCAGCACCTACACCTACACCTGCACCTCCCCTTCCCCTTCCCCTTCCCCTTCCCCTCCCACCACCAGCACCACCACCTCCACCTCCACCTCCACCTCCACCTCCATTAGGGGCAGCAGCAGCACCTACACCTACACCTGCACCTCCCCTTCCCCTTCCCCTTCCCCTTGTAGTTCCACTTGCACTAGCACTAAGTAATGCAAAAAATTAGCAATGACAAAATAAATAAAATCAGCAATGGATTAGTTAAAAACAAGGAAAAATGCTAGTAGCAATGAATGACTCACACTGATGTGAGTGCATCACTTGGGTCATTGATCCCCTCTCCTGTTCCACTTTGTGAAGATGAGAGCTTCCTCTTTTGACTTGCTGTGAGACCTCCCTGGCAATGCTTGGCTGTATGGCCAAGCTCATGACATTCACTGCATTTTTTCCTTTTACTAGTGCTAGCCTCATCAGAAGCTCTTATCCTAGCCACTCTTGGTCTTCCAGGTTTCCTTCTCAACCTAGGCTTCTTGATTTTATAGCCTAGATCAACATGTGCCCACTCATCCTTAGATGCCATTGGATTGAACTGTCCTGCATAAGCCATTTTCAACATCTCCACAGAGAAGCACTTGTCCACAAAATCATCCATTTGTACCTCCCTATTAAGCTTTGCAATGAAAGCCAAAGCATGATCACAAGGCTTTCCAGTCACTTGCCAAGCCCTACAAGTACATGTCCTTTCCTCCAAATTTACTGCATGTGTAATGGTGCCCACAGTTACTTCAGCAGTTCCAGACCCACATATCAATACCTCATGGTTTTTTAGGGTCTTGCTTTTTGCATTCAGAGTGTTAGTAATAGATGGGATTATCCTTTCATCCATTTTACTAGCAAGCTTGGTTCTTGACACAAACTTGCTTATGATCATCTTTCTTATGGTGTCATGCAAGTCAACAATCTGACGATCCTTGATTTTTGAGACCCAACTATTAAAACATTCAGAGAGGTTGTTATTGATGTAATCAACCTTGCACTCCTCAGAAAACTTGCTTCTGCTCCAAATGTATGGATGATTGTCATCTAACCAGGTTAGGGCTTCAGGGCACCTCTCCTTTATCTTGTCCATGTGGTAGGTGAACTTCACATTTGTGAAGCTCTTAGCAGCTGCCCACATATTTTGGGCAAACAGAGGACCATGGTACTTCTTCTTCATGTTCTTCCACAAGTGTCTCATACATTCCCTATGTTCCACTCCTGGATATACATCATCCATAGCCCCCTCTATTCCTTTGCCTGCATCTGTACTAACAACCAAACCTACAATGGTACAAAATTGTAGTTATCAACTGGAATAATATGCAAATGCAACATGAAGGACGAAAGATGAAAGATGAAAGATGTAAGAAAAAATACGAACCTGTAGGGGTACCAATAGCTTCCTTCAAATTTTGGACAAACCAAGTCCAACTTTCCTTAGACTCTGTCTCAATCACTCCGTAAGCGACAGGAAATAGCCTGTTATTACCATCTATTGCAACAGCGGATGCCAACTGCCCTCTAGACTTTCCTGTCAAGTGAGTGGAGTCCATGGCAATGTATGGCCTACATCCTTGCAAGAACCCATCAATGCATGGTTTGAGAGCTACAAAGAACCTCCTAAAGCACACATCACCATTATTCTCTTCAGTGTCCAACTTAACTACACTGCCTGGCACTGATCTCAGAAGCTCATCTTGATAAGTAGGCAACAAGTTATAGCTGTCATCCCACCTCCCATTTATCATGTCAAGTGCTCTCTCCTTGCCTCTGAAAACCCTTAAATAAGGGATATCCACTGAGTATTTCTTCTTCAGCTCTTCCTTTAGTTTCTTAGGTCCTAATGAGGGGTCATCCCGCAGCAACTCAACTACTCGGTCAGCTACCCATTTATTTGAAGCCATTGTTTCACCGCAATTATTAAAAGAACCACAAGTGTGCTTTGGTCCACTTATCTTAACCTGCAGCCATAGAGTGCATAGACAAAATTCATGTTAAGTAAGGACAAGGCTGAAATTACTTAATGCAGAAAAGAACAAAAAAAAAATACAAATCTGAACTTACCTTACATCCAACGTACTTGGGACTAGTAGATGCAAAAAACAGCCACTTGCAACCTTGATCCGCACTCTTGCATTTGGCTCTAAATCTTTTCTTGTCTTTCTTGATAATGTCAAATGCATGATCATTCAAGATACAATGATGTGTAACTGCTGACTTGCATTGATTCACATCTGGGAACACCACACCAACATCAATACATGGATCATGAACATCGTATGCAAAGACAGGGACATCATCGTCGTCATCCTCATCAACAATTTCTTGATCAGGATCAAACTCAGGGTCAGAGCAGTCAAATTCAGAATCAGATGATTCCGCCAAGTCAGAGTCATAGCTGCTATCACTCTGTGCCACAAGTGATTCGGTGTCAGAGTATATGCCCTCATCAACAACTCCGACTGCCTCCTCATCACATGGACCCTTTTTTTTGGATTTCTTGGCTCTCTCATTAGTGGATATCACATTTGTGGCTCTCTCATTAGTGGCTATCACATTTGTGGCTCTCTTATTTGTGGCTATCTCAATAGTGGCTCTCTCATTAGTAGCTATCTCACTTATGGCTGCCCTATTCCTCACTGAAGGATGATACCTACGTTTTGTGGGTGAAAATTGCAATGGACCATCAAAATCAATTATTTGGGCATCAATGCATACATCCCCCTTCTCTAGGTTCAGCTGAAACCAATCTAGCAATTGTTCGTCTGATGTAATCTCAACAGAGTCACCATCCATAGAACACCACAAAGTCATGTATTGCTTAGAACCCCATATGAAGTGTTCAGCTATGAAATTTACTAATTCTAGCAAGCCATAGTTATGCATGTCAACAAGTTGGGTTGGCAATGTTTTACCCTCCATATAGGTCTTTGGCCCTTCATCTGGCAAGCTGAAAAACGACCCAACTCTAACAACTAATTTCAACTCACTGTGATAGCTTTTTAGAGAGAAGAGAGATAAAGAGAAGATGCATTGTACTTTTCAAAGGAAAAATAAAATGAGGTGTGAGCTCATGTGAAAAAAATCTATGAAATTCAACTATGGGAAAACAATCCAAACGAAACAACCAAGTAGGAAAAAATCCTATGGACTTGAATCCTTCAAAATCCTATGAGAATCCTTTAGTCCAAAGGAGACCTATTAGCTTCAATATGACAGCAGTTCAATCTTTAATTTTCTCAGTTCAATCTCTCGGCATGGTAATTAGGCGCATGCATGATGGAGCAGCATAGTCCAGATATGGGAGTATTAAAAAACTGCAGAAGTTTTTTTTTTTGAGTCGAGAACTTTCAAATGTAACTGCATTTTGTAACTGCACTGTAACTACATCTATACTAACTATAAGGGGCGAAGCTAAAATGAAATGAAGGGTGGTGCCACTTGCTTAATTTACTCTACTTTAGATCGAATTTAAGCTGATACGAGTGCCTAAGTTTATATTGAGAGGGGTGCATACATAGTGAAAATAGATGAGGTATGGCTAAAAAAATTTTTTTGACTGGGTTCCTGGACACCCCTAATATACTCTAGCTCCGCCCCTAAATATAACTTATATAAAACTTACATTCAACTATGGTTTGGTTAGCTATCACTAGGATCTTATGTGTGATATGTGTGAAAATTTCTTTCTAGCATTTTTTTCCTTCATTCACAAATCTCGAGACAATCAAATGGTCACAAATCTGAAAGTTTTGGAAGAAAAAAAACTTGCAGAAGTTTTCTAGCAAATCAGGCAAAAGTAGCACACAAGCATATCCTGATATATATACTCTTTACAGGATCTACAGATCTTTCTGTCTTATGCCGTCTCCCTAGTCCCTACTACCGATCATTCACAAAATCACAAGCTTCCAAATATGTTGCATGTGCCGATGCTCTGCTCCCAGCTGGTTTAATTCGATCGCCATGGGAAGTTTTGAGGGAGGATCGGTCGTCTACCATGCAAAGGAGGCATGAGTTACTCGTTTGTTGGTCCATGCATATACAATTATCCATTGCTGCTAGCCAACAAGACGAAGCTATACGCCCGTGCTGAAGGGATGGACCTAGGATTGAATGGAGGGAGGCTTATCTTCTTTCTCCTTCAGCCTCCTCTACTCTTTTTCTCCCTTCCCTTTCTCCTTTTCACCATGGAGATGGAGATCCAACGAGGTTGGGGGCAGGGCTTGAGCCAACCATGTTGGATCTGCCCCCCTACCCATGTATACAGGACCAATCGAGCTACAAAGCTAAGGGCTTGTTTAGTTGGCAAAAAAAAAATTGTCTCTGCATGTCACATCGGATATACGGATACACATTTGAAGTATTAAATGTAGTTTAATAACAAAACAAATTACAGTTTCCTCCAAAAAAACTACGAGACAAATTTATTAAGCCTAATTAATCTGTCATTAGCAAATATTTAGTGTAGCACCACATTATCAAATCATGGCGCAATTAGGTTTAAACGATTCGTCTCGCAATTTCCCGGCGAACGGTGTAATTGGTTTTTTTCTACATTTAATACTCTATGCATGTGTCCAAATATTCAATTAATGTGACAGCGTGAAAAATTTTGTTTGAGAAATAAACAGACCCTAAATAGGATTGTAGTGATGGACCAATCGTATCAATCTTCGGCAAACTCCATCCTTATAAGTGCTTATCTCCGCTACTTTAAAAACAAACTCGTACTCCTAACTCCTCATTTCTCACAGTAGTAGTTCATAACCGCCTTCAAATACCACACCCACCCAAAATTTTGATACGAAAATCAAATCGAAAAGCCAGATAAAAAAAACTAAAGCACCAAAATTTTGATCCGGATAAAAACTCCTAAACCATATAAATCTCAATCCCACTATAATAGACAGGGTGGCTTGAGCCTTATACATGTTTCCAGAATCTAGTTTAAATTTTGTTAAATCATCGTGTATATCTTAGTTAATGCTAGCCTTTAATAATTTTCTGACTCCGACACTGCTAGGTCGTGAAAGAAGAAGCTAGTGAGATTAGTACGTGTGTGTCTCCCTACCCATGGGCCATCAAAATAAGCTAGGTAGGTTCCAAGCGAGCACCAGCTAATTTAGTTCCTGAAGAAAATTTTTAGATATCACATTGGATGTTTGACTGGATATCGAAAAAGGTTTTTGGACACGAATAAAAAAACTAATTTCATAACTTGCTTGTAAGCTAATGACGGATTAATTAGTTTCAAAAGATTCGTCTCGCGATTTTCCCTCTAACTGTGCAATTAGTTTTTCTTTTAATCTATATTTAATACTCCATACATGCATAAAAAATTCGATGCGATATTTTTGGGAAAAACTTTTGGGGAACTAATTAAACGGGGCCTTACACTCGAATCGATCTCCGCATGTGTTGTTCTGTTCAGCCAGCGCACCCTGCGGCCGGCCTTGGCGTTTTCCGTTTCCGCCTAGCTAGCTACTAGTTGACGGTAACAGACAGGACTGCAGGCTGGTGGTTCGTCGTTTTTATATATCCCCCTCCTTAATTTTTCTCTCTTTGTTCTTAATTTTGTCCATCTAGCGTGCGTGCATAGCTGCAGATTGCCAGCTTAGTGAATAATATTAATTAATCTACAGTAGGGTTTTATGTCTTGGAAACGTCTATTTCTAAGGGTGGTGGGCGCTAGGTACAAATGGTAGATCATTTCGGCTAGAAATTTAAAAAATGGGGGTGAATAGTAAATTCGGTCCTTGAACTTTTATTCAGGGGTTGAATCAGTGTTCGTTGTTATATATTATCCAAATTTCAAATAAGCCCCTAAACATTGTCGTGCGGCTTTGACCCACTGAAAATGCCATGTAGTCTTGCAGCCAAAGTCAACATTTAAATATCTATTTTATCCTTACATTTTTATAAAAAAAGGAAATAGAAAAAAAGGAAGAAAGATATCATGAAACAAAGGAAAATGTTAATTCTTTAGTTACCAATAGTTTTTTTTTTTTGCTAATGATCAATTGCCATACTATTTTTTGTTATTTTCTCAATCGTTCTTTTTGATTTACTATGAAAATGTAAGAGTAGAATGGACATTTAAATGTTGACTTTGTATTCATAGATAATATTGCATGTTTATGTAGTTTTTTTTAGTAGGTTTAAGGACTATATTAATAACACAACTAATCTCAGGGACTTCTTTGGACAATATGAACCTTCAAGAACTAAATTTATCATGAAACGAAAGTTCAACGATCTTATTGGTTATTCACCCAAAAAAACATTCTTTCGATCAGAATAGTGAATCAAAAAGAAAATCCAAATGATAATCCAAATGGTGTAGCACGGGCCAATTTGAATTAGTGCACAACAAAAAATTTGGTAGTATCAAAGCTTAAGTAAGTTTTGACACTACATATCTTTAAGGAAAAGTCCAAAATAACACCCCTCCCCGTGATCTTTTGAGGTAGTCCAATTTACATCCCTCAATTTTAGTATAGATATTTTCTACTGCCAAACTCTTCAAACTAGACAAATTACCTTCTCTAACCTACATTAAGGTGGTATTAGTCCTACATGGCGTACGTGTGGCGGCAGTTTGGCCACATATTAATCTAGCCAGCATTTGAGAAAATAAATTTTAGAAATAATGTCAGCCCCACTTATCATCCTCTATACATCTTCTCTCTTACCCTCCCATCTTTCTCTCTCCCATGCCATTGCCACAGGTCGTTGCCTCACATGTTACATGTTCGCTTTGTGTTACTTGTGGAAGAGAATGGAGGGGCCTACATTAGCTCTCCCCTCCACCACCATCAACGAGCTTACTGGCAGCCATTCTTTGTGAATGATGAGGGGATCGGGGGATGGAGTTATGGAGAGGGAGGCAAAGCGGCGACAAGGGTGAAGGTGGTAGATCTGGCGATGTCCACTCTCCAACTCCAACCCCTCTCTCGTCGGCTGGAGAAGAAGGAGGATGCAAGGACCTCGAGGAGATGATGATGGAGGTAGAGCACGGTGAGACCCACATGGAGGTAGATCTTGCCGCAGGGCAGGGATCCAACGCTCAGGACAATGCAATTGACAATAGTGACATGACGTGGATATGGAACTCGAGGCGATGCTGCTGCATCTTCTGTCCAACGAGATATGGAGGAGGAGGTGAGACGCTGGCAGGCAAGGTCACGGAGGAGGTGGAGCTTGGTGCTGGAGACAACGGTGTTGATCTCTACCACCGAGGTCGAGCCTAGGGCCAAGCGAGAGATGTTAATGGTGGGTGGCAATCAATGTAGCTGTTGTTCGATTGGAGATTAAGGACGAGGGAGAGAAAAGAGGAAGAGGGGATAATATGTACACTGATAGGTGAGCCCTACCAATTTTGTTGTTATTACTTCTTCTGTTTCATAATGTAAGACTTTATAGCGTTGCCCATATTCATATAGATGTTAATGAATCTAGACACATATGTGTTTCTAGATTCATTAATATCTATATGAATACGGGAAATGTTAGAAAGTCTTACATTATGAAACGGAGGGAGTATTAGTTAACATGACTATCACATATCAGTCAAACTACTGCCACGTGGCACCAAAGTCGCTCTGGATTTAGTCAAGGGATAATTCATTGGGAATGAATGAAGAGTATATGATAACAAATTTATGGTTTTAGAGTGAGTGTGCATATTGGAAGGGGCGTGTGGGGGGTCGTTTAAACTGTACTATGCCAAAAGTTTAGGTGGTAAATTGGATTTTTTTCCTCTCTCTTTTTATTTTACAGTTGAGGTGCTTCAACTGCATTGATATGGAGAAAACTTTGCTTCAATTTAATCACTCCCTCTGTCTCATTTTAAGTGCAACCATGAGTTTCTGTGTCCAACTTTGATTGTCCGTTTTATTTGAATTTTTTTAATAATTAGTATTTTTGTTGTTATGAGATGATAAAAATATGAACAATACTTTATTTATGACTTATGTTTTTAAATTTTTTTCAAAAATTTTTAAATAAGATGGACGATCAAAGTTGGGCACGGAAAACCATGGCTACACTTAAAATGGGACAGATGGAGTATCTAGCTAGGATGCAGTAAGCAATTAGTAGGGTAAAATCTGAAGCAAACTGCCTCCGTAATATCCTAGGTGATAGGTAAAACAACAATACAATTGTTCAATTAAGGTGAACACCTGTAGGATCGTAAAGGGTCTTTCCTACCCCAAAAGCTAGCTATTGAGGTGAGGGGCTCCCCCACTTATAATTTAGGCTATTCAACAATCTCCCTCTTCACACATTGGTGTCTCTTACGGTCCATCAGGCCAGAGATGTTAACCTAGCCAGGCTCTGATACCAATTGTAGGATCGTAAAAGGGCATTTCCCACCCCAAAAGCTAGTCATTGAGGTGAAGGCTCCCCACTTATATCTTAGTTCCTTTGTCCTTTCACAACCAATATGAGACTATTAAACAACACCCTCAAAATTAACTTGAAAGGGAGTGCTTGGCAGCCTCGACGGACACCACACACGCATGCATGTGCAAGTTGGTTATCTATCACATTTGGTGTGATAAGAGTCAACTTCATATTAGACGTACACATTAAACATGCCTATATATGCCTATATCAGCAGAGACCATCGTAAAAGCTTTATCAATCATAGTTAAGCTTAAACCGATATGCATATATCCGAAAAAAGAAAAGCCGGCGATCGATCGAGAAACTAGCAGTGCTAATCACCGGAAAGGTGGTAAATTAAAGCAGCAAAGCTAGCCCTAATAAAGCGGGAGAGATGCGCCTGATGACGGCGATGATTCAGCACTAGAATTAAGCTAGATTGATCTCTTGCTCCTAATAACAACAGCTCACATGGGGGTTATGGGAGAGGATGATAGCGCCAGCTCAACCTCTACCGGCGCCGTCCCGGCCGTAGAGCGAAGGAAGAAGAAGAAGGAGGAGAAGAATCGTATTGTATGCCAATCATGCGCCGTTGGATGCGGGGGTCTACTACGGTCCCCGACGAGTACCTTAGTCAGCCAGCTCCTTTTTCTCTTGTATCCCCCCATGCATCGGCAGCATCATGCAGTCAGGCAGGGAGGGAAGTATCCAAAAGTGAACATTTGGAGTAGGCCAAGCACACACCCACCAACCTACCTAGCTACCAACCTGCCTGCCTACTTCATCACTATGGCTACCTTAGAGCAAGTTTGATAGTACATCCCACTACTGGCTTTAATTCGATCTATAGCCAATGTAATAGCCAATTCATACAATAGTTGCATACTATACTATTAATACCTGGTCCCACTTGTCATACACACATTACGTCTTAGAGTCCGTGCTGCAGCTGGCTATATATCTGTAGCCCGCTGCTCTTCCCTCTCTTCCTTTATCTTTTTAAAATATATTTATAACTGACTTATAGCCTGCTATTGTACCTGCTATTAGCTAGCGATAGAAAGATCACACTATCATCTCCAGGAATGCATGTACTCCACCTGTCATACTGTCCCTAGGTTTTAAAATATGGGGTAAGTGTTTTTTTATTTAAAAATTATACTACACTAAAAACCTATTTTTAACATGCCATATTTTACTTCATAGAAAGCCCGAAAGAATTATTACCCGCGTGTAAAAATACGTTGGGGGGCTTGCGAGGCACAACGATGATGGCGGCGGCTTTGGTTTTTTTAGTGTTTATTAAACGATTATTAACACGCAAGCAGATCTTTACGTGGACCGATTGTGACAATGTGTTTGCACATACGGCTGCGGTTATGCATGTGGAAATGCAATACTATTGTGGGCATTTGATTAGAAATGGTCGACCGAACCGTCTGTGCAAACCCATTTTGACCGCTTACAAAAATGCATTTTGTCATATTGCTATAATATAATTATTTATTTGCTTATTTTCTCATCTCATTCGATCACAACCGTACAAATCTCTTATTCAATTATTTTCATCTACTTCTTTATCTCAATTAATCACAACCATATATCTTAATTACTGCTAAAACTTCTAGAGATGCTCGTAATTTTGAACTAGGGGAGCTGAGGATAGATTTGGGATGTTTTAGTGAGTTAAACGTGTTCACATTTTAGACTATTGATGGAGAACTAATGAAACCACTTTGTTTTTAGCCAACAAACTCCATATTCTGCGATAGTCTATGACTTGGTGCTTTGTCGAATGGATCCTACACGTCTATCATTCTTAGAATCGAAAGCGAATGGAAGGCAAAATAAAACAAAAACATGTCGTGATTAATTAGAAACCCGTGACTCCATAGTGCGATGTTGGGAAAAAAAAAAAGGGAAGTTATTAGGGCATAAGTTTCTTCCTCATCTGTAAGGCTGTAACCGGTTCCAATTCCAAATCATTTGTCAACCTGGACACTCACATGCATGTCCTTTCTAGCTAGGATGAACACCATTATCCGAGCTAATTGTCACTAATTTTTGTCAGATGAAATATAGTCGAAGTTCAAAGTTAGAGCTTGTGATGCTATAGTGAAGAATTAGTCATTATTTTTCATCTAAAGGCGAAGAGAGATCATAACAGGTGACTTTACTGGTAACCGAAATCTATTTTCATTGACAACTCATTGCTAGTACGGTAGTACTGGCCCTGCTCGTTTGAGATTGCTACAACTTATTGGGTTGCTAATATATTATCAACATGCTACTTTTCTTGTCATTTGCCTACTGACTAGAGGTGTGAGCTAGACAAAGTTTTATCTTAGAGAAAATCCAAAAAATATCATCAGCAAGTGCTCTAATATAAGAAATATGTCATCGGTAACCCAACTTCATAGCAAGTGCATTTGTACCAGAAATATACTATCGTCGTTAGGTTTCCGTTAACAACTCACTGTTAAGTCCTATAAAAAGACTATTTTACCCCTAGTAATTGTTAAGAGCTGATTAATACTTTTGGTCTTTCTATCAGCTTACGCTAATTTGTAGGTTGCTTTCCATACTAAATTATTGTAAGTTGACAGAAAGAGCAAAAGTTTTAATCAACTTTCAATAATTCGTAGGGGTAAAATGGTCTTTTTATAGTAGTTAATGGAGGGTTGCTAACGGAAACCTAACAACGATAGTATTTCTGGGAAAAAAATGTTTTTACGATAGCATTTCCAGGAAGTTGAGTTCATTGATAGTATTTCTTGGATTGGGGCGCTTGTTGATGATATTTCTTAAATTTTCTCTGTATCTTACTATTTTTGATTAAGTCCCGTATGATAGTTTTTTTTAGATAATGGAATGTAACAAAGAGTTACAGCCAATTATTACAGAACTCACACTGAAGAAAACTCTCACAGAAAGTTCACGATAGCAGAAACAAAGCTAAGCAAACACAAAGCTTAGTAAACAGTAGAATTAGTTGGGTTACCATCTTTAATTCATATGAAGATATTAAGGCAGTGTTCAGTTCAAAAAAAGAAAAGATATTAAGGCTGTGATCACTGTAAAAGTTTTATGAGGTTAAGCAGTACAATTGGGAGAAAATATTCTCAACGAACTCTGAAGTTAGCTAAAGGGTACCAGAGTACGGCTGATGCTTCACTTTTTTTAACTTCGTCTGATGCTTCATTTTGGATGGATATGTTACACACACACACACACACTCTCTCTCTCTCTCTCTCTCAAATTAGGAATCGCATCTTTCCAGCAAAGGAGAGAGGAGCACGACAACTTACGAGGGCCCAAGATTACGATCAGTACGTACTATCAACTGTTGCTGCTGTTCCAGAACCTTGCGATTATATCACTAATTTTTTTCTTCTCTCACCCATGCATAGCTCGATCGATCGGTTCAGCGCATCGACCGGCCGATCTGATCCAGTTAAGCATGCGGATCGAGCAGAGCTGCAGAGACATTTCGGTCAGCTCGATGCATCGTCCTGCGCATCAGGCAATGATTAATTTTTTGAATGATTGTGATTTTTTCGCAAGCTCTACCAATAGCCAACTCAATCGATAATCGATCGATGCATGCCCCAGCTATAGCTTTTCCTCCATTGGAATGATTAAAGTTCTCCTCTCCTTTTTCTTTTACAAGTTTATAGATTAGTTTTTTTATTACTACCTTTATTCCTTCTTCTTTCTGTCCGACAATATCGATATGTATCCTGATTAAGTCGATATTGAAGAGAGTCGATGATGAATTATTGTCGTGGAATTATTAATTTATATCACCTTTCCTCTGAGTTATCTCCCGGCGATTGTCGGTCGGGGAATATTGTTTGTGTTTACTGATCACACCACACGTGAATCTTGTCCATTTGTAGGACGGGAAAGCTGCAGGTTTTGGAGAAAAGATTAGTCAGAGTAAAACAAATTTGTCTGTCTGTTATTGACTTGTTGGGCGAAGAATCGACTCCGCGAATCAAGCCTGATTCACAACCTCTATATAATTAATTTATCGATATATGCATATATCCTATTGTTAAACAGAGGATGAAAGAGGAGATTCCATGTTCACTATGTTAAGTGCTAAAAATTAAAGGATCTATATGCATGTTTATGTTCATGCTACATCTACATTATAACATGTAGATTAATAAGTAGGTATATATATATGGTCAGAGAGAAAAGTTTATTCGTCTCTTAAGGGAATGCCCTCTCATTTTGCATGTCGTTGAAAGTTTTAAAAATTCTAAGAAAATAAACTTGTAAATCGGATACGAACTTGTGTGTTTGTGGAGTAAAACATCATATATTTGTTCATCATGTCAAAAAATTTTTTGATGATTTTTGGAGTGATATGTATGAAATGAGGGGGACATCACCTTGAGCGACAAATATCCATCTTCGTTTGTTAAGGTTGTTTTATTTGCTTAAGAGATAGTACTACAATTGTATTTCTAGCTAGTTTTTCAGTTCTTCGATCAGTTTTCTTTCATCAAATTGCAATCGTTACTTAATTGATCCTGAAAACTACCAAAATTGCAAATAGCTAGAACGTATGGGGAATGCGTCACATGAACACAGTATCACAATTAATACGCTAGGGATGTCTCCTTCACAGCCCATACATAGCTGATCACAGCTAATTAAGCACACATTATTTGGAATAAATCCAAATTGCATGCCGGCTTGCTTGCTGGCTTGCTTAATCATCATATATACCAATTCCTTTTCAGATCGAGACAGTTGCTGCTCGTACGCCTTCTCTCGTGAAAATCCCCTTGTTAAGAAAGACGTACGTACTAGCTTGCACGGCATGAATTTAATCATGGACATGATCAATTGATCAGAACAACAAACAGTGAGTTAGTTTGGTGTGTTCATGTATGTATCAATGCATGTGGCTCTCGTACGTAGGTGATGTGTATATATGTATATGTTTTTAGTATATTCAACAATTCATGGTACATACATACATACGCAAGTAGTATGAGATTTGGCTGTTTGTTTGGGCATGCGTCCAAAGATAGTATAAGTATAGGCGACATTGACATGAGTCTCTGCAAGCTAATAATAATTAATTAATAATCTTCTGTCTGCTAACTCATGCATGTGTTGTCCGGGTCCCACGAGGTTTGTGATCACCAACCAATCCATCTGTAGTGCTACCAAACACCACATATACCGGTAACAAACACTGACCAGCACGTTGCACTGTTGTACTGATGGCAGCAGCATCTCCTAGTACTTCAGCTACTAATTACTGAACTATCATGCATGCATGCAGTACACATTTAGCTAGCTCATAATTAACATGATAATTAAGAGTATCCAAAGGCAAGACACATATAGTAAACATTGTTATGCAGATTGAGTGGTTGGGTTAATTACAGGAAAAATCCAATATCTGGGGGTTGATAAAATAATGTTGTTAAGTTGGATGAAACAACTCAAAACCCCAGCCCATGGGTTTGCATGCAAATTAGTTAGTTAACTAGAACAAATTGCTGAATTATTAACCTCTTAATTTATTCACTAATTGTCCATGCATGCAACAACCATGCCACTATATAGGTCAGTGGAAGAGAGAAGGTTAGCAAAGCAGCAGCACCAACTCAAGTACTCCCAGGTCAACAAGGACCAGTGAGTGGCTAGCTTAATTAGCTCAGCAATGGCTGCCGTGTTGGTGAGGATGAGGAGAATGATGGTGGTGGTGGTTGCCATTGCCGCCTTGGTGGCGGCCGGCGAGGTGGCGGTGGCGCAGCTGACGCCGACGTACTACGACGGCAGCTGCCCGAGCCTGCAGTCCATCGTGAGGTCGGCCATGGCGGCCGCCGTGCAGCAAGAGCCCCGCATGGGCGCCTCCATCCTCCGCCTCTTCTTCCACGACTGCTTCGTCAATGTAAGTACACCATAGCTAGCTAGCTAGAGCTTGAGAGTAGCCAGCCATGGCGGCTCTGAGAATGACGGCGGATGGGGATCGAGCTGATGGTCGCTCGCCGGCGTTCATGGCGATTATGATTTGCAGGGGTGCGACGCGTCGGTGCTGCTGGACGACTCGTCGACGATCACCGGCGAGAAGAACGCCGGGCCGAACGCCAACTCGCTGCGCGGATTCGAGGTCATCGACTCCATCAAGTCGCAGGTCGAGGCCGCCTGCCCCGGCACCGTCTCCTGCGCCGACATCCTCGCCGTCGCCGCCCGCGACGGCGTCAACCTGGTAATATCAATTAACCAACCAATTTAATTAATAATTACTTTTACACCTGCATGCATGTCAATTTTTTTTTTTTTACCGTGCGGCCGCTCGCCGACAGGCCGTACAGCCAACTCAAGCTGCAAATGCAACGCACTGCATCATGCCCGTGTCAAAAAGCCACCTACATTTTTAATGACGCACGCATGCTCGCGCCGCGCGACAAATTACAATATAGAGCCATCCGCACATGCCGTACCCCTCAGTCTCAAAATATTGTTTACATGTAATTCAAATAGTTATGAAAAAATTTAACTCTAAATATTTTCGTTGTGAAATGTAAAAAGTTAAATTTGAACTTACATATTTGTGGGGACGATATATCATATATTAATACATCTGCTTAATTTTTTTAATCTTTTTAGAACTATTTAAGTGACGTGCAATATCTCACTGTCATGTGGGCCATCCCCTCCCACGTCCATGTACAGTTGATTTGCGTTGATTTTACTTGCGGCTGCATGCATGACGAAAAATGATTGACGCTGATGGATGGATCGACCGATCGCCTTAGCCTGTCAATCTTGTCGTGCATGGGGTGTCAAGACCTACCTAATCACCACACCAAATTGTAACTAAACTAATTTTACAGCGGTAATCAACTCGAGAGAAGTAAAACTAATTTGGTGCGTAAATTTGATGTGCTGCAGTTGGGTGGGCCGACGTGGGCGGTGCAGCTGGGGCGGCGCGACACGCGGACGGCGAGCCAGTCGGCGGCGAACAGCAACTGCCGTCGCCGTCGTCGAGCGCGGCGGCGCTGGTTCGGCGTTCGCGTCCAAGGGGCTCGACTCCCGCGACATGGTGGCGCTGTCGGGCGCCCACACCATCGGCGCCGCCCGGTGCGCCACCTTCCGCGCCCGCGTCTACAACGACAGCAACATCAGCCCCGGGTTCGCCGTGCGGCGGCGGCAGGTGTGCCCGGCGGCGCCGGGCGGCGGCGACGGCAACCTGGCGCCGCTCGACGCGCTCAGCTCCGTCCGCTTCGACAACGGCTACTTCCGCAACCTCATGGGGCGCTTCGGCCTCCTCCACTCCGACCAGGAGCTCTTCAATGGCGGGCCCGTCGACTCCATCGCGCAGCAGTACGCCGCCAATGGCGCCGCCTTCTCCCGCGACTTCGTCACCGCCGTCGTCAAGATGGGCAACATCAGCCCGCTCACCGGCTCCAGCGGCGAGGTCCGCTCCAACTGCCGGAAGCCCAACTAAGCTCCGGCGATCTTTGAGATTCGTGCCCGGTCGATCGATCGATCGATCGATCTTTGAGATTCGTGCGGAGATCGATCGATCGGACGGTCTGGATGGATGGCTAGTCAACTGCCAGCTAGGTCTAGGGGATGGAGGAGGTGGGGCCCAGGGATCAGTGAGATGTGTGGCTTTTTTTGGCGTGGGAAGGAAGCGATCGAGCAACGAATCCAAGGGACCGAAATAATTAGGTGGAGTGGCGCTGTCAAAAGGGGAGGATCAAGAGGGAGGTGGGGCCCACGCTGCAGTGACACAAAGGGCTGCATGCATTGCCTTTTTTTTTTTGTTCTTTTGGTTTGGGGTTAATTATTGCATTCTTTTCCTGTATCATAATATTGGTGGTGATCGATCGATCGATGCATTTGGTAATAATTTGAGCTGTAATTTTTTTTTTTGTATATGTACTACCCCATGATGATGATTGAGAAGATGACTGATTAGTTTGCAAGGCATGCAGATATGAATAATGGAGACACTAGTTCATGCATGCATCGTGCATGTGGTGTGTTTTCCTCAGGATGCAGACAAGTCGTATATAATGATCATCCATGCATGCGCTTATATATGGGACAAATATGTTACTGTAACTAGGGGAAAATGCTATTACCTTCCTAATATCGGGACGAAGAGGTAATATTGAATAGAGTAAATTGCGTTTAGGGTCACCTTTTATTACCAAAATTTTATTTTGAACCACCCTTTAATATATTTTTTTTATTTTGGGCTAGGTTACTTTACCTTTCTTTCACTTTGGACCACCCCATAAACTTTTTAGGAATACATAAATGACTTTTCCAACTTTAAACACATCAGCAACGTGTAACCCGGTAATCTTTTCCAACTTACTCATGCAATTCTTTATAATATTATAGAGTAGATGTAGCTAAAGAAAATGACTTGGGGTGGTCCAAAGTACACCAAAGGTAATCTTACCTAGTCTAAAGTGAAAATATGAGCTAGAGGATAGCTCAAAGTGTAACTTTGGTAACAAAAGGTGGACCAAAGTACAATTAACTCTATTGAATAATTATACTCAATCTAAAACGAACGTATGTGCATAATTATTAGACCAATTAACCGTTTATCATATACACGTATACTCAAATACAAAGATCCACTGTTCTTTTAGTGTATCATATAAACTAGCTGGTGGCCCGCACAATTGCGTGCATACAAAGTTATATAGTTTTTAATATGGTTTTACTTAAAATTTATTAAATAGGTATCTCGTTGTCTTAAGATTTTGAAAGACCAAACTTTATCATCCCGGTGTTTCTAATTTTATAGTTTTTATACTCCTCTACGGCCCATCCACCGCCTCTTCTCTTTAGTGTTATTGGGATTTTAAAAATCAAACATATTTATCATTTGGATTTTTTTATACTTTCTAAAAGTCCCGTCAAACCGTCAGCGGCTTTGCCACTATACTCCTCTACACTTGCCCGGTGTCTCCCTTCTTTATTATCATTTAGATTTTAAAATCGAATATGATTATCATTGTTTTTTTTTTACTTTTTAGATGTCTTGAACCTTTAAAAATTGGATCTTGTAATTTTTAGAGTTTATTGTGTTGTTGGGTTTCATTTTTCTATAAAATGTAGAAGTCACTTCAAACGCTGCCACTATACTCCTCTAGGCTTATCCGCCGTCTACTCTTTATTGTCATTGGGATTTTAAAAATCGAACATAACTATCGTTGGAATTCATTTTTTACTTTCTATATATCCCGCCAACCGTCGGCGGTTCTGCCACTGTACTCCTGTACAACCCGCCCGCTTTTTATTGTCATTGAGATTTTAAAAATGAATATGATTATCATTAGTGTTTATTTTTTTTTACTTTTTAGAAGTCCCGCCAACCGTCTTGACTGGTTGCTTCATGTCTTGCCTGTAGTCCCTCCTTTTAATTGTAATTAGGATTCTATTTAGTGTTTTATCAATAGTTTTTAGATGTCCCACCACCACTCTACTCCTTTATATGTTTGTTACTTATTTATTCTCGTCATGTGTTTTAGATGGTCCTTTATTTCAATGGTCTTTATTATCTTATCATCAATTTTAGTTATTTGTAAATTGTATTCCTAGTTGAATCTTATTTTTCTTTTCTAATTACAGAATTTATTTTATTTGTTATTTCAAAATTTAATTAATATCGTATTGTGTTCTTTTAATTTTTTTATTTTTTTATTTTCAGTTTCACTTGTTTCAAAATTGTATTCCTACTTGCACTCTTCTTTTATTTTCTTTTTCTAATTTCGAATTTTAATTAATCTCGTATTGGGTTTTTATATGGACTCTTATTTCAATATTGCTTAATTTTAATTCCGAATTTCAGTTATTTTGAATTGTATTTCTAGTTAACTCTTCTTTTCTTTTTTTTTGGCTAATTTCAGATTTTATTTTATTTTTTATTCTGAATATAAATTAATCTCGTATTAAATTCTTATATGATCTCTTCTTTCAATAGTGCTTATTTTTAATTCCGAATTTCAGTTATTTTTAAATTGTATTTTTACTTGGATTCTCCTTTTCTTTTTCTTCGATTAATGTGGGAATTTCTAGCCCCCACAACGAGCGTAATGCCTTCTTTCAAAGCTGTCTTAATAATATAATAGATAGATAATAAATCTAGACATATATATCTATTTAGATTCATTAATATCAATATGAATGTGGAAAAATGTTAGAATGACTTACATTGTGAAACGGAGGGAGTAATTATTCTTGTCATGTGTTTCAGATGGTCCTTTCTTTCAATGGTCTTTATTATCTTATCACCAATGTTAGTTATTTATAAATTGTATTCCTAGTTGAAATCTTATTTTTCTTTTCTAATTTCAGAATTTATTTTATTTTTTATTTTGAATTTTAATTAATATTGCATTGTGTTCTTTTAATATTTTTATTTTTTATTTTCAGTTTCACTTGTTTCAAAATTGTATTCCTACTTGAACTTTTTTTATTTTCTTTTTCTAATTTTGAATATTAATTAATCTCGTATTGGGTTTTTATAGAGGCTTTTATTTCAATATTTCTTAATTTTAATTCCGAATTTTAGTTATTTTTAATTGTATTTCTACTTTAACTCTTCTTCTTTTTTGGCTAATTTCATATTTTATTTTATTTTTTTTATTTTGAATATTAATTAATCTCATATTAAATTCTTATATGATCTCTTCTTTCAATAGTGCTTATTTTTAATTCCGAATTTCAGCTATTTTTGAACTGTATTTCTACTTGGATTTTTCTTTTCTTTTTCTTTGATTAATGTGGGAATTTTTAGCACCCACAGCGAATATGGTGCATTCTTTCAAACCTGTCTTAATAATATAATAGATAATATAGTGCATGTCGTCTGTCTCTGTTTTTAATAAGTTTCACCGGGTACTGTTCATTTTCGAACTTTGACTGCTTTTTTTTAAAGAAAACATATAAATACTTCAAAGTATTCCGTATTAGTGAAGGAGTGTTGCATCCTATATATATAGTCATAAAACTTTCTGATGTTATGGAGCCCGGCCGGTACAATCCATTCAACTGGCCTAGCTAGACTAGATTATATCTTGAAGCTCAATTCCTAGGTTCAACCAGCACACACCACATGCACATGATTTAGAAGCCTTGGACTCAAAGAAACTCAAATTAATTCTTAGTTTCGTTGGTGATGGAACACAAAGTGCGATCGAATAGCAGATTGATTATACGCCGTACATGATGGCTAAACAACCTCTAATGCTCACTCTACCGCCATATGCATGAATCATCATTCCATCTCCTTGTTGGTTGTAGATAAAAAAAGAATATGGAGCCTATTTATGATATGGGTGTAACCGAACCAACTCAACCCTGCCGAATGGAAGACAAGTGCCACAACGCACGAGTGGTGGGAAATGTTAGCCAACAGCCTAGGAACACCCAAAAGGAGAGTGCACAGTGGCTTGGGAGATTTGGAGGGAGTGAAACCAAAGAGTCTTTCAATAAAAGGAGCTCTTAGCAATAAGCCTATTTGCTACATTCAGAGAAGAGGGACGTTATGGTCACTCATAAGGGGCAAAGCTCTTCAACTAGTTAGCCCACATGAATGTATAGTCTTGTATAGATACACTTGTCTCTAGTGTTGTACTCAAACTCTCCTTATTTAATGAAATTGGCACAATGTCTTGCATGTATTTTTTTTTTCAAAGAAATTTTCGTACATCATAAGCTAACCAATTAGAGTTTATTGATGGTCAATGTTCAAATTATACTTATCAATATCGATAGTTATTTGAAATCGGAGAGAGTACATATCTACATTCGTTTAATCGCAGTAAACCTGAGACATGGGTAAGGAAGCTATGATAAAGCCCAACCTAGTTATAGAGAAAGAAATTTACAATGCTCCATCCGGATTGCAAGTTGCAACATTGCGAGACCACCTAATTATATCAGATAACACACGGATAATGGCGAAAGACATATATAAATACGACCTAATATAAGATAACACATGGATAGTGACGATAGACAGAAGGACATCGATCGCAGATCGAAGGCAACTATGCGAGGGAGGACAAGCCAACCATGACAGTGGTCGGAGATGGGGAGGAGGGTGTAGCGGTGGTATCAAGTGAGGAGGGAGCAGAAGGCAGCATCTAGTGATGATGATGCGAGAGAGAGGGAGAGCGCGCGCGTGAGCGGTACATGGCATTGTGGCAATGAGGTCAATTAAGATGAAAATCAAGTGAAAGAAGATGAATTGAATCCGATGCAGGTAAGGGCATATATGTGTTTTAGTTTATTATTCAGGGTTAATTTGCTTTGTAAAATCTGAAGTATAACAGATTAGAAAAATATGCAAGCATTAAAACAATGCCGCCTGGGGAAGAGCGTGTTGCCGGTTTCCCTCACCCAATCGAGAAACCCCTATGCATAAAAGGACAATGTGGCAGCCATCCCGAGGAGAAAAAAAATTCAAAATTCTAAGAAAATCGGTAGGAGTGGAGCTTTTATTAATTGATGATAGGTAGAAGAAAAGAGGGTTGAAATATAATATTATGAGGGCCCTTTAAAACCACCGTACATTGGAGAGGTGCCAAATGGGCACCTTAACAGTGACTTCAATCCATGCATATATATAGATGGCAAACCTTCTCTCGTTTGAGATAGATAAAGATCAAGACTAAACATAGAAAAAATAAAGCACACAAAACGGAAAAGTAATAGTGTATTATTAAATGAGTTCTAATTATTATAATTTTAGAAAATGGGTTTATTTATTATTCTAAATAATTTTTATATAGAAAGTTTTCAAACGAAACACACCGTTTACCAGTTTGAAAAGTGTGCTAACGAAAATTATGATAAAAATATATATTAATTTAATAAAAAATAATGAACGGGGCTTGATTGCAAGCTGTCCAATACTGTGGCTGCACGTGTTTTTGACCGATATTTGCAAATTAAATCCAGTGATCGACATCTTAGGGTGTGTTTAGATCCCTCGGCAAATTTTTTCACCCTGTCACATCGAATATTTGGACGCGTTTATGGAGTATTAAATTAAACGAATAAAATAATTAATTACACAGATTGCGTGTAAATTGCGATACGAATCTTTTAAGTCTAATTGCGTCATGATTTGACAATGTGGTGCTATAGTAAACATTTGCTAGTGACGGATTAATTAGGCTTAATAAATTCGTCTCACGGTTCACAGGCAGAATATGTAATTTGTTTTGTTATTAGTCTATGTTTAATACTTCAAATGTATTTCTGTATATCCGATGTGACACGCCAACACTTTACACCCATAGATCTATGCCCCTGTTTAGATCCAACCCTAAAATTTTTCACCCTGTCACATCAAACGTTTGAACATCTGCATGAAGTATTAAATATAGGCTAAAAAAATAACTAATTGCACAGTTTGCGATTATTTTGCGAGACGAATCTTTTAAGCCTAATTGCTCCATGATTTGATAATGTGGTGCTACAGTAAACATTTGCTAATAACGGACTAATTAGGTTCAATAAATTCGTCTCGCGGTTTTCTCACAGATTATGTAATTAGTTTTTTTATTAGTGTCCGAAACCCCATATAACACCCTGTATAGTACTCGATGTGACAATTTTTGCATTTTTAGGTATCAAAATAAACAAAACCCATCCTAGTGGATTTGCCAAAACCTTACACCCTGAATCTAAACACCCTCTTATTATGAAAATCAAAATGATCCAGCACTAGCTACTACTCTAGCTAGGTAGTGCAGGTTCTAGGGTCTGGACACGTACTGGCGGTACAGCATGCACGGCTGCACCCAATGTCCCAGCTGCAGGCTGCAGCCGTACAGGGCTTCCCAGCCGACACGATCCGGGAAATGGTAAACTTTGTTTCAAAACTAACCCTATCAATTAAGTTATGACATGGCCAAAATTTACCTCCATTACTAAGTTTTGATAATTCTAAAATGTTCCTCTCACAAAATCTTAATAATGGTAACAAACTAAACATAACTTCCACTTCTTAAATTTACCAAATACAATATCAATATTCGATAACATTGATTTAGACATTAAAGTGAACAAAGTGAACAGCCCCTTAATTATCTTTCGTCCTCTTTCCGGAAGAATAATATCTACATAACTCTGCCAGTCTGCCTTGCAAAACTAAAGCACTTGGAACAGATTCTTCTCTGCAAACAGCGGAACAGAGCACCCAAACAGCAGAAAGGGAGTACAGACACGCACCTAACCAATGAAGCAGCCGCTTCTCCTGCGATCGACACGAAGAGAGATCGGTACAGCTCATGCGCATAATTCCCTCGCCCAGGACAGCATTAGCTAGGTTGCAGAGCAGCAGTACGCAAACACACACATTGCAGTAGCACCCGCACCGTAGGCTGCGATCGAACTGTAGTGCAGTTCCATGGATTCTCCAAGGTTGGTGGCGAACTCCCGATCGCCGGAACGCTGGCCGGACAGGCGTTTGGTGGATCCATTCCATCGCATTTTGCATCTTCGCGTAATCGTCTTAGGTGGTGGTTGGATCAGTGACTTAACTTTAGTCCCTGCATTTAGACACTAATTTAGAGTAATAAATATAGACTACTTACAAAATTAATTATATAAATGAAAGCTAATTCGTGAGACAAATTTTTTAAGCCTAATTAATCCATAATTAGAGAATGTTTACTGCAGCATCACATAGGCTAATCATGGATTAATTAGGCTCAATAGATTCGTCTCACGAATTAGTCCAAGATTATGGATGGGTTTTATTAATAATCTACGTTTAATATTTATTAATAGTGTCCAAACATCCGATGTGATAGGGACTTAAAAGTTTTAGTCTCATTTGAATAGTGCCTTAGATGCAGTCCTGTACTTCGGGGTATGTTTGCCTCCCAACCACCCTTTGTGATCATTTATTAATAAATACTGCTACACTTATCTTAATTAAGATGATAAAAAATTCTTAGGTACTCCTTACCAATGTTAAGAGGATCTTGTCATACTTTTTTAAGTCATTAAAATGTGAGACCCTATTTATCGGAAGAGTGTCTTGTCACAACTGTGACTACAACTGTGATGGACTCATGGGCATACGTTGTACAGGATGGATGAATGTAACTGGTCCTGCTATCTTCGTCCAGCCCATCAACTCATGGACCCTAACCGAATGTTCGTTCCAATTGATATATGGGCCAAAATGAGCCCAATTAAATCCTCCTCTTTCTCTCCGTATCTCCACGCGAAAGCACGCAGCGAGCCTGAGCCAGCTAGGTTGCAAGTGGACTTTCCGCGAACCCGCTTATAAGCAAAATTAGTGGGTAATCCGTGGGTTTGACTCGTGGGTTACCTATTAACTAGCATGGTGACCCGCGCAGATTGCGCGGCTAGCATCATTATATTTTTCTCTCGTATAATAGCATATATGTTTTCTCATTATATTATTCAAATATATGTTTTGCAATAACTTTACAAAACTACTAATGTGTAATATTCATATTATATTTTATATACGTGTTAGTTATTAATTATTTTTAATATCAAATTTTAGTTATTTGTAAATTATATATATTCCTATATGGACTTTAGACTCGTCTTTTAATTTTTTTTTTAATTCCGAATTTTCTGTAAATTGTATTTCTATATAGACTCTATGCTCTTATTTCAATATTATTTATTTTTATTTCTGAATTTTTATTATTTCTAATTGTATTTCTATGTGGACTCTAAACTCATCTTTCAATATTCTTTAATTTTTTATTTTGAATTTCAGTAATTTCTAAATTATATTCCTATATTTACTTTAAACTCTTCTTCCCATGTTTTTCTTAATTTCGAATTTTATTTATTTGTAAATTGTATTTTTATACGGACTCTAAACTCTACTTTTAATTTTATTATGTTTAGTTAGTTTTAAATTTCTATATGGACTCTATACTATCTTCTAATATTCCTTATTTTTTAATTCCGAATTTCTGTTTTTTTCTTAATTGTATTTATATATAGACTCTATAGTCCACTTCTAATATTCCTTATTTTTAATTTCGAATTTCAGTTATTTTCTAATTGTATTTCTATAGGACTCTATACTCTACTTCTAATATTCCTTTTTTTTAATTCCGAATTTCAGTTATTTCATAATTGTATTTCTATATGGACTCTAGTTTTCTCTTCTAATATTCTTATTTTTTATTTCGAATTTAAGCTATTTCTAAATTGTATTTCTATATGGACTCTGTTTTTTTTCTTTTTCTCCGATTAATGTGAGAATTTCTAGACCATGAGAGCGAACGTGGAGGTTCTTTTCTATTCCTTTAATATATAATAGATAGATAGATTTGACCTATAAATGAGTTTATGATGTACCCATTACATTTCTAGATACGGTAAACCGGATCCCGATGTAAAATGCATTAGTTATCATCTATTCGACCTATACGTAAATTCACAGGTCGGTCCGCTTGATCCCAGAGCCAGCCAACCCAGCACAGCTACAACATCTCGCACGCACTTGACAACTGCTCTCCGCCGACCCACCACCATGCCACTGCACCCATCACCCGTGGTGGGCTCCCGCACCCACCGCACCCCACCCGGCCACGCGCGCCGATTCGCCGCCCACTTCACCGCAACCGAGCGTACGACACCCAGGCCATACCACACCATGCTATGCAACAACCGGTGGGCGCGCCGCGCGCAGCCGCTCGCGCGGTTAAATTCTCCCACACCTACGCGCGTCGCACCCAACGCGGCCGGGCCAAGGTTACGGACGAGCGTTCGTCCATCCACCACGGCCCTCGGAGGGCACACGACGCTGACGCTGGACCCGACGGAATCGGGAGATATAGATTGATTGGTTACTGTATCCATGATGTATGGGCATAACTGTATCACAACTTGTTTCGATGCTAAAGTTCGTAAAGCGAAATATTGCACTTAACAGATAAACTAATTAGCAACATGTGGCTTGGGCAAAAAACATTTAGTACAAAGGATAGGGAATCTTTTGCCAAAAAACCAAACAATATTGCCAAAAATCTTTGCCAAGAACAGGAGCCGGCAGCAACCGGAACACACCGGCTTTTGAGCCTCTATCAACGGTATCGATTAATCACCCTTATCGTCTTGGTTCCTTCTGCTGCTTCTCTTGCTGGTTCGTCGGTCGGTGGAGTTTGAGCCTGCGCCATGGCCGTCGGCGGGAGAGGGAGACGGCCGCCGCTCCTGCTCCGGCTCCTCCTCGCCGTGGCGCTGGCGCTGGCGGCGCGCGCGCGGGCGCAGCTCTCGCCGGGGTTCTACTCGGCGGCTGCCCCACCGTGCACGGCGTCGTGCGGCAGGTCATGTCGCAGGCCGTCATGAACGACACGCGCGCCGGCGCCGCCGTCCTACGCCTCTTCTACCATGACTGCTTCGTCGGCGTAAGGACCACGCCCGCTCGCTGCCGTCCGGACGAACACATGCTGCCTCTGCTCCGCGCACTGCTAAGCTTTGATTTTTGTTTTGGGTTGGGGTTCACAGGGCTGCGACGCGTCGGTGCTCCTCGACGACACGCCCGCGGCGCCGCGCGAGAAGGGCGTCGGCCCCAACGCCGTCGGCTCGACGACCGTCTTCGACCTCGTCGACACATCAAGGCCCAGGTCGAGGGCCGCCTGCCCCGCCACCGTCTCCTGCGCCGACATCCTCGCCATCGCCGCCGCGGACAGCGTCAACCTGGTCAGTCACACACACTCCACACACTCACACGCGCGCGCGCGCGCGTACGGGCGCTCCATGTGTTCGACGCAATGACGCAAACCCTGTTGTGCGCTGTGCAGCTCGGCGGGCCGAGCTGGCGGCGTGCCGCTCGGCCGCCGCGACGCGCTGTCGCCGAGCCGGAGCGCGGTGTCGACCGACCTCCCGGACCCCGAGGCCGACATCTCCGCGCTCGTCTCCGCCTTCGCCGCCAAGGGCCTGAGCTCGCGCGACCTCGCCGCGCTGTCCGGCGCGCACACGTCGGCCGCGCCAGCTGCGTCAACTTCCGCACCCGCGTCTACTGCGACGGCCAACGTGGTGCCAACGTGAGCCCGGCGTTCGCGTCGCACCAGCGGCAGTCCTGCCCGGCGTCCGGCGGCGACGCCGCGCTGGCGCCGCTGGACTCCCTGACCCCCGACGTGTTCGACAACGGCTACTACCGCAACCTCGTCGCCGGCGCCGGGCTGCTGCACTCCGACCAGGAGCTGTTCAACAACGGGCCGGTGGACTCGGTGGTGCAGCTGTACAGCTCCAACGCCGCCGCCTTCTCGTCGGACTTCGCCGCGTCCATGATCAGGCTCGGGAACATCGGTCCGTTGACCGGGTCAACCGGCGAGGTCAGGCTCAACTGCAGGAAAGTGAATTCCTGATTGATACTTCTAGATAGCATTGCTGCGCGCAAATTGTTCATAGTACAAAGTTTAAAGTTATATAATCAGCTGTCAATTTCATGTATGAAGTGAATTATGACATAAGAATGCAATAGAAATGTCCCAATTTTAGACATCAATCACTAGTGGACAATTCTTCAGTTTGTTCAATTAATTAAACCTTGCTTAATTCAGCTACCATGTAACTATTGCGACGGCTATGATTTTTGCAATGAACACAAGAACTTTACCCGATTGTTACTAGTAGTGATGTTACTGTGATAGTACTACTGCTGATCACTATCACAGTAGTATCAGTAGACTTGACAAATGCGTAGCAACAAATCACTGGAAAAAAATTCACATGATGTGTTTTGTGTAGTCCTGAATAGTGAGCGGTGTGGTCGTGACTCGTGAGTGATCAGTTTCTGCTCGTGATGGAAGAATATTGGCCTACTATATGTCGTTTTGGGAAGATACCGAAAGGAATTCGATGGATACAATAGCAGGAGCGACCAAAAAATCCGGCAAAATGCATACGTCGACTCCGTCCGGAACGATGTGGTTTTGTGGATGGATCTGAAGATGTTACGAAAGGGACTAATCAACCAACCAACTTGGTGAGCTTGTCTGTGTAGCTTACCTGGGCTTGATTGGAGAAAGAAAATTTTTCGAAATCATGAGGAGGCATGACCTGTTTCTCATAAAGTGGTTTCTCTAATGCATCTGAATTTTGAACATGTTCTTTTCCATTTTAATAGTTGAAGAACATTCTCTGCGCTCAATTTATCGGTGGTGCGCATGTATCCTTCTTTATAATATATTCAGTTGCAGCTTATGATATTATTTTATAAAAAAAAAAGAAGATGACCTCAACGATAAAAAAAAGCTCGTTGCTATCCATATGTATGCGTTGAAGAGCTGCATGATACCACTTGCTCTAAAGAGTGGTTCCTACCAACGGATAAAATCGAAAGCCCCTCTGCTAAAGCAATGACCAAAATTGCAGACAATTGGAGTACATGAAGTTGGCCTACGATGGATTATGTCGATGTTCTAAATATGAGATGTATAATTATGTACTAAGATTTGGTAGGATCCATCATATACCAAATCCGGTATGGCAAAAAAAATCCCCGATAAGAAAAGACAAGCAAAATTCTACTCGAGCATTATAAGGATCATCTTCATATTTATCTCCCTAATTCTACTTATTGAACAAGAAAATATCTGAGGATATAAAAGACCCCTAAGAAAATATCAAAAAATATACCAAGACAAACCCAAACAAAGCCTATACGATCCACAAGTACCAAAAAAGCCAATAGGGATCTATAATAGCCTCTCAATCTCGTCAAGTTCTTATTTGAGGAAGCCGATGACTACTAGCTAGCCATCGACCACCTACTCGAGCTTTGCGCTGCTAGACTGATAGAGACTAGATTAGATTCTCCTCTCTATTGTATTTATGAGAGATTGATTATATAATGGTAACACCGGCTTCGATCAATAGGAGTAGGGCTATTACCCATTAGCTGGGAGGCCGAACCTGTATAAAAATACATGTTTCCCGTCTTTTTATCGCAATCTCACGTATGCCTTGACACCAATGTCCCCGGTACATTACAAATACCAAAGTCGGGTACATCCCATCAACAGATTACTTATTAACTTTTACTTTATAAAAAACAATGATATTATTATATGACCAACCGAATCAAAGTAAACAATGTGCAACCCCTACCAACACTTGCATTTTACCAAATAAAATTACTGAATTACTAGTTACCCAATTAACCAAATTTTGGTCCAATTCTTTTCAACTACTTTGCCGAATTATTGGCTCCACGCCTCTAAAAATATATTTTTCTTAACTACTTTATTCTATCGAATTGTTTAGACTATTAGTTCAGTTTATTTCTTAAAATATTTGATTTATCCATATAGTTAGATAATCGGCGGTAATAATTCTACGAATAATCCGTTCCAAAATTTTCAGTAGACCATGCATCACAAAAAGCAGAACAAGAGGTAAATGGTTAGAAAAACAACAACTTTTGTTATCTCCCCGATTTCTTCTGGCATGCACGACCAAATTGGATTTATACATGTAGAAGAATTATAACATCCAATTGAAATACAGACTAGAAGAAACATCTTTATTTGTTGGGCTAAATTTCCTCCTCATGTATCATTATTCTCAGCCCATTGCAACCCAAAAGTCCAATAAATGTGAGCCATTGATTAATGTATTGATCAATAGTGGATATCTCATCCTTTTGTGATGGATAGAAAAACCCAAGAGAGTGTCTATAAGCAGCAACATCAATTGGAGATGAGAAGCAACTAGCAAAACACAAGAGAGGAAGAGGAGAGTGGAGATGAAGAGTTACACTTTGTTCTGCTCTTACCCAATCATCATCGAGTCAATGAGACAATGATTAGAGGCTCAAATGTGGTCATATTTGCATCAAACTTGGTGAGTTTGTTCCTAACCTAGAGCACCTGATTTGAGTAGTGGCTTGTCAGTTTGAGTAGCTTCAGTTTTAGCTTGTGCTGCATTTGGTAGAATGTCAGTTTGAGGGGTCAAATGGTGTTCGATTGGGCTAATTTTAGGACAGCTTAGAAGGAACTTATAGACCATCATTTTTGCCAAGTTTCATGCAATTTGCTTATGTGTTTTGGGAGATATCAGTTGAGAACCGATGTCATAGCGCTTAAAGATTAAACATACAAGATGTCACGATTCTAAATAAGTAGTAGTATTATCGTTACAAAGCATGGGCACTCTTTCTAGTAATATGAAATTACTATAATTTAAAATGCTTAAATTTTAACAATAGTTTTATACGTCAAAGAGGTAACCTCACAATCAAATGAAAAAGTAACTACGCATATGATTCAGAACCAGCCAAACAATACCTTATATACATAGGAGCATTTACACTATGGAGTACCAGCCAACGGACGTCTCATGCTATTCAGTCTGATATTGGTTGATGTGTATGTACGGACAGCCAAACAGACCCAATTGTATCGAGCCTAGCCAGGGCAAACCCAAACTGAGAATCAGAGAGGTACTGAGTATGAGCACATCGGGCAGTCAACCAAACAAGCCCATGTCCATATGCTGATATGCACGGGTGGGTGTGCGGCTGCCCGGAGCGGTTGGTGCAACGCAACAGCATCGCGCGGAAACCGCGTCTCGACTACCGAGCGATCCCCAACGGAATACGGACGCATGCGCCGCGCGTCGCCACAGCTCGATCGGCCGCCCGCCCGTCGTCTCGTCTCGTGCGCGCACAGCCGCACAGTCGTACGTCGTGGATCGGCCGGTGGATGAGCTAGGAGGAAACCTTCGCTCGCGCGCAGCCTCTCGCGACGTCGGCGCGTCGTACGTGCCGGAACTTGCTCGCGCTGCTGCTGCGCAGCCAGCCACGACGGTTCATCGGTTGGTTCATGAGCGAATCCCATGCATGCGCAACGCAATAATGAGAATATGAGATCGATCGTCACGGTCACAGGCTGCGGCAACAAACAAACAAACCCTCTGTTTGCGCCTACATTATCAGGGGCTTGTGCAATTGTGAATGCCAAACTGCCAACTACATATGTTGCCATTCTGCACCGGCTGACCCATGACGTAACTCCATGAGGCCGTGACCAAAGGCCCAAATACTGATCGAGTTTTATGGTCCAAACAAGCCCACTTTACCTGGACATGGCGTGACGATGCCATGACCATATTTAAGGGCCTTTTGTGAGCTTTTAGCCGGTGCAGCTTCTCCTAAAAATCAAAAGCTTCCCTAAACGGTTCAGCTTTTGGTCCAAATTTTAAGAAGCGGTAGTTATAAAATCCAGAAAATAAATTAGAAGACAGAAGCTGGGAAACCCAACTTTTCCATATTCTCATAAGCTGATTCTCAGAAGGTGGCTACCAACCAGCTGCATCTCACATCTCATAATCTTAAGCTCCCCAAATAGGCTTTAAGCCTCATCTCTAGTGCAAGAGACCACAGTTGCCTTGGATGTTTTTTTTTTTTGAAATGAGGTTGCCTTGGAGGTTAGAGTATCTTCAAAAGAGTAGTTAAATAGCTCTCTAAGCTAAATTTTAATAAGTACAAAAACAATCCTTTAACAGCCCCTCCAACCGGTTGGCCAAGCCATTCGGCTGGCCAAATCTGACAATTTCACACTTGCTGAGTAACAGGTGGCCCCATACATCTTCGTTCCCAATTCCTTCTCTCTCTCCTCCAGAATCCTTCATTGTTGTTGACCTTTAGCATCGACCAAGTTCAACAACGGCGCCGGTGGACTCGGTGGTGCAGCAGCTGTACAGCTCCAACGCCCGCCGCCTTCTCGTCGGACTTCGGCCGCCGTCCATGATCAGTCTCGGGAACATCGAGTCCGTGACCGGGTCAAACCGGCGAGGTCAGGCTCAACTGCAGGAAAGTGAATACCTGATTGATACTTCTAAGCATAGCATTGCCGCGCGGCAAAATTGTTCATTAGTTACAAAGTTTCAAAAGTTATATATCAGCCTGTCCAATTCATGTATGAAGTGAAATTATGACATAAGAATGAATAGAAATGTCCCAAATTTTAGACATCAATCACTAGTGGATAATCTTCAGTTTGTTTCAATTAATTAAACCTTGCGTTAATTCAGCTACCATGTAAACGATTACGAACGGCTAAGATTGGCGCAAGGAAACAAGAAACTTTACCTGATTGTTACTATATGATGTTACGTGATAGACTACTGCTAGATCCACTATCACAGTAGTATCAGTAGACTTGACAAATGCGTAGCAAACAAATCACTGAAAAAAATTCAACATGATGATGGTTTTGTGTAGTCCTTGAATAGTGACGGTGTGGTCGTGACTCGTGATGATCAGTTTCTGCTCGTGATGGAAGAATATTGCCTACATATGTCGTTGGAAGATACCGAAAGGCAATTCGTGGCATACAATAGCAGGAGCGACACAAAAAATCCGGCAAAGCATACGTCGACTCCGTCCGGACGATGGGGTTTTGGGATGATTAGAAGAGTGAGCGGGGACCTATGAGAGGCCAATCCAGCTTGGGTAGTCGTAGATAGCTCGTACTCTGGGCTTTGATTGGAGAAAGAAAATTTTCGAAATCATGAGGACATGACCTGTTTCTCATAAGTGGTTCTCTAATGCATCTGAAATTTTGCTGAACATGTTTTTTTCCATTTAATAGTTGAAGGAACATTCCTCTGCGCTCAATTTATCGGTGGTGCGCATGTTCTTCTTTGTAATATATTCAGTTGCAGCTTATGAATTCATTTTTATAAAAAAAGAAATGACTCTCAACATAAAAAAAAGCTCGTTGCTATCCATATGTATGCGGTGAAGAGCTGCATGATTACCACTTGCTACAAAGAGTGGTTCCCTACCAACGGATAAAATCGAAGCCCCTCTGCTAAAGCATGACCAAAATTGCGAGACAATTGGAGTACATGAAGTGCCTACGATGGAGATTATGTCGAATTCTAATATAATGGTATATATTATGTACTAAATTGGTAGGACCATCAATAAAATCGGTAGCTAAAAAAAATCCCCGAAAGAAAAGACAGCAAAATTCTACTCGAACATTATATAGGATCATTTCATATTTATCTGCCTAATTCTACATTTATTGAACAAGAAATATCTGGAGGATATAAAAGACCCCTAAGAAAATATTCAAAAAAATATACCAAGACAAACCCAAACTGAAGCTATACGATCCACAAGTACCAAAAAGCCATAGGATCTATAATAGCCTCTCAATCTCGTCAAGTTCTTATTCGAGGAAGCCGATGACTACTAGCTAGCCATTGACACCTACTCGAGCTTTGTCGCTGCTAACTGATAGAGACTAGATTAGATCCTCTCTCTATTGTACTTATGAGAGTATTGATTATATAATGGTAACGCTTCGTCATAGGAGTAGGCATTACCCATTAGCTGGGAGCCAAACCTGTATAAAAATCCATGTTTCCCTCTTTTTATCGCAATTCTCACGTATGCTGACACAATGTCCCGTACATTACAATACCAAAGTCGGGTAATTCCATCAACAGATTACTATTAACTTTTTACTTATAAAAAACAGATATATTATATGACCAACGAAATCAAAGTAAACAATGTGCAACCCTACCAGCACTTGCATTTTACCAAAAATTACTGAATTACTAGTTACCCAATTAACCGGCGGCGACGGCAACCTCGCGCCGCTGGACGCCGAGACGCCCGACGTGTTCGACAACGGCTACTTCCGCGAGCTGACGAAGCAGCGCGGGCTGCTGCACTCGGACCAGGAGCTGTTCGCCGGCGGCGGCAGGTCGTCGTCGCAGGACGCGCTGGTGCGGAAGTACGCCGGCAACGGGGCGGAGTTCGCGAGGGACTTCGCCAAGGCGATGGTGAAGATGGGCAACCTCGCGCCGGCCGCCGGGACGCCGGTGGAGATCAGGCTCAACTGCCGGAAGCGCAATTAGACACACACTACACTACAGCACCAACCATGCTAATTACATGTAACTAAACAGTACACTAGGACATGGTTACGATTAAATTAAACCATCATATATATATATATATACACTACAAACATATAATTCGTCGTTAGTTTGTATACGTAAATTCATATATTCTGTTGATTTGTTCATGCACCTGGCGTAATATAATAACAGATTGTTTGTACTTGCCATCAACTTTTGATCGGGACGCGTCGGTCGCGTGGGGGGCCAAAGCTTGAGTCTGCCATTAAACACGTACTACTACTACTGTCTACTACAGGTTCGTGCGTTGCAGCTCGCGGACAGCTAATGTCGGCGGCGTACGGGGGAATGCATCGATCTGCATGGCATCACGGAGACACCACACGTACGTCGTGGCCCGTGTCCGCATCGCATCGCGAGCGCGTCACCGTCACGCGGCGTATGCCGCGTATCTCGCATCACACGGCGGTCGCGGGTGCGGGCGGCTGGGCGGCGGGAGGAGCTGAGGTCGGTCGGCCACGGGAAGGGAAAAACCGCGTGAAGTGAAGTACGCGGCTGGATCAAAATAGGTTGGGGTTTGTCCATGGGCCGGGAGATTACGGCCCGGTCAGGGAGTTTCTTGCCTGGAAGAAAAAGTCCATTTTGAATTCATATAGGAGCCAAATCTGATTCACTATTAAAATCGTGCAAAAGGAACGAGTTTGGATTTATATAGTTGTAGCTTCAAATGCAATGTTACTGTACACACATTGATTTAAGTACATTGTATTTGGGTGTGTGTGTGTTTGAGAGTGGGGGAAAGATGAAGCTTGAGAAGATAGGTAAAACAAGATGAACCATTATTGTGATTAATTGAGTATTAACTATTTTTAACTTGAAAAATATATTAATGTGATTTCTCAAAACATCTTTTATATGTATGTATTTTTTTAAAAAATATCATTTAACAGTTCAAGTAGTGTGTGTGTGAAATACAAAAGAGTTTTTGGGCCTCATCTTTTCGCTTATGCTTATACTTATCAGCTAAATTTTGAATTTTCAACCTTAAATACAAAGCTGATTTTGAGGTTTTTTTATTGAAGTTTATTTTCAGCCTTTACTTTTAGATCGCTAAGAACACGTATATAAAAGTTTTATTCACAAATTATTTTTCGTTTGCAAATACGCCGTTTCGCTTATTCCGCGAATAAGCGAAACGATGGCTCCATTTCTCTCTGCCTTGCCAAACGCAGCCTAATATATATGTGTGTTAATGTATCAAGACCTTTTCAGTCTTTTCTTACCCTCTTGTACAGCCTAGTGGACAAGTTCAATCTCCAAAAAGTCATCTCTTCTCCCAATTCCCAAAAGTTAACAATCATGCCACCAGATAGATATATGCGGTCTGTTTGTCAAGAGAGCTACCATTCATTTACGCTGAACAAAAAGAGTGAAACATGCACATGCATGGAGAGCATTATATAGTTTTTATTCCATTCTAGTTCTTTTTCAGCTCTTTCCTCGCCTCACGTAGGAAAACAAAGGCGAAAAAAGTTCTTCACAAAGTTGCATCGATCACTTGTTCTTTTTTCTGTTCTCGATCGGTTGATCTGGAGATCTAGTAGCTAACTGATCAATCTCAGACTTGCTATCCACACTTGTGCATCTCGACCTCTTAAGTTGGAAAATAGCTACTAATTTATCACCATTTTGCTCAGGTGTTTATGCGTGTAAGATATGGGATTCAAGCACAACGTGCCCTTCCATGTCCGTAGATGAACCTTGCATCATCCTCGGTGTACACATGCGTCTCATTCAACAGCCTGCGAGTATTATTTTTTCAAGGAAAAAGAAAAGAAATTACAGTTCAGTCAGTGCAATGTTCTGAATATCTTTTCACTTACGCATCGATGCCACCTGCATCTTTCACGTGTTGCTGAAAATAAGTATAGTAGTTTTTTTTACAGTGATCTTTACTGATAGTTACTTACGACTGGTAAACGCTCTTGTTCAATATGGTAGAGGAAATGAGGGACTCCCCACTCAAGTACACCAGCTCCCCATCTATCCTCTCCTTGATCCTCTCATTGATTTGCTGAGCATTCATGCTAAATGGATAATCTGATGCCTACATACAAAAGGAATAATAGGAAGAAGAATAGCAACGGATTAATTAATTGATGCTAGCAGAAAGGAAAACCATCTAAAAAGAATAGAAAGGGAACTGAACTTTTCAGTAAGTAATATTGTAATAAGGTGGCTAGCTACATACCATGACCCAGCCCCAGGTGTCAGCAAAGGATGGCACATGAGCAGTGTATGCTTTGACATCTGTGGTATGATATGATTAACAAATGCATCATCAGAATCACAACAACAAAATCACCCCATGCATATAGCAAAAAATATAATTAAGGGAGTCTTTAATTGCTGGGCTACTCACACTTGAAGACATGCCTGAGGGTGTTGTAGATGGAGGAGAAGACCTCCTTGTGGGTCAGAACGCCGGCTGGCCCTGCCTGTCAACAGCCAAAACAACTGTCAGTACGTAAAAACGCTAAAAATTCAGAGAATTTCAGAGTTCAGTCAAATAGGCAAAGAGTTGATGAAGAATTATAGTACGTACCTGTGTGACGAAGACGCCGCGGTCGTTGAGCTTGGGCTTGACGATGTGTTGGTAGAATGACTTGGTGTAGAGCTGGTAGCAGGGGCCCCCCTCCACTGGGTCAGCCAAGTCTCCCACTATCACGTCGAACTTCTCCCTACTCTTCTCCAGCTCCGCCCTGCATGCAAATGCATATAAGCACACACCGATCAAGAAAACATACATACACATGAATACATGATGCTGATTCATTTTCAGTTTGCAGCATTAATATGGTCGTTTTTTTTTTCAGATTAAGATACAGATTTTATCTCGATTTTCATTAACACGCTTTTAAATTGTTAAGTGGTATATTTTGTACGAAAACTTTATACGTGGAAGTTATTTTAAAATATCAGATAAATCTATTTTCCAACTTTATAATATTTAAAACTTAATTAATCACATGTTAATATTTAATTTGTTTCATACTCTAATTTTATCGTCATCTTTAATAGAGAACACTAGTATGTCCACCACCTGACCACCTTCTATATATGATTTGGTACATACCTGGCGTCGTTGATGATGAGGCAGAGCTTGTCGCTGGCGAAGGCGTCCCAGTTGACGGTCAGGTACGTCCGGCAGAAGTCCACCACCTCCTGCTTAATATAATTATCATCACGCACACACGCATATGCGTTCATTCAGAGAAACAAAACAACAGTTTAATTTAAGAATCTATTACTTCCTCCGTTTTTATATTATAAGACTTTCTAGCATTGTCCATATTTATATATATGTTAATGAATCTAGACATAGAAAGTCTTATAACCTGAAACGGAAGTAGTACTGCATATATAACAATCAACGGTGCAATCTAGATCGATCATCAAGTACCTGGTCGATGTCGCACATGACGACCCTGTGGACGGTGTTGTGCCGGAGCACCTCCCTCGCCGCGGAACCCTCGCCGCCTCCCATGATGAACACTGTCTTTGGGCTGCACGTACGCACCTTCGAGAGATTAGAATCCATTTTATTATATATACTTACATGCCTAAAGAATCTGGATTAGTGTTTGACTAGAATCGGAGGTAGTCGTTAATATATTTCGAGATGAAGGAAGTAGCTGTGAGATCATTGATTGCGGATGGTAATTTGACGTACTTGGGATGGAAGAGGAGGGGAGGGTGTATGAGGGACTCATGGTAGATGAACTCGTCCACCTCTGTACTCTGCATCTTCCCATCGATTATTAGAGCCTGGTAGAAAAAATGTGTCATATCAGTGTTCTAGTTACATACTCTCTTCATTTTTAAAAATAGCAAACTAGTACTAAAATATATATTTCTAACTAGTATTAGGTTAATATATTTTAAAACGAAGGGAGTACTAAATTACACCACACAAGTTGGTGTTACGAAACAAGAATAGAAATGATATATAGGACTTCTGTGTAAAAGAAAGAAAAAAGAGAGGCAGAAATGGACAGATACCTTGCCAAAATGCTTTGTATCAATGAGAGCGATCTCCTGGTACTTGCTTGCTCCCCGGTGCAACACACTTTCACATCACCAGAAAATTAGGCAAAGCACATCATCTCTCACATGGCAACAAAATGCATAGATTGAAAGAGACACCTATATATCTTGTTAATTACTCAATTTAGTACTCCGATTACTGAAATTATAAGTTTCTATATTTGTAGGCATTATCCTGGGACCTCTATCTGGAATTTTTGCTTTATTTTGACAGTTAACGATAACACAAACTCTTTGTGATGCATGCATGATAGTAATAATTAATATACAGGTACTCCATCGTTTTAGATTACAAGTCATTTCAACTTTGGTTAAAATCAAGCTACTTCAAGTTTAACTAGGTAAATAAAACGAATAGTCAAATGTTTGTTAAAAAGTCAATGACGCCATATATTAGTTCAAAGAGAGTATATGGAGGAGACTAGGAGAGTATTGTAGAAAACAGATTGTCTCTTTTTAAGGTACAATCAATCATATATACATATATTTTTATTTCTAGATATACAACAAAGCTCTTGCAAGAGAAAAAAGAATAGTATGTCAGAATATACAGGAAGCTTTTAAGATAATATATGCACCTGATAATAGTTTTGGGTTTTCATTTCTTACCTGAAATTTGGTCGAATTTCTATGCAATAATTTGAATCACATGCATATAGCTAGGTGTAGAAAACATACTTTCTGAAATTGATAGTGCATTTTCCATAGGCAGTTTATCATCGTCAAAACAAAACACACCACACAACATATGCCCTGTATTGAAATATCCAAGCCCTCTATTAGAATTATTTGTATATGCTATGGATCTTAATGTCGCTAATATGAATAATTATTGGCTTAACCCAAAGTAGAATTTGTTAGATATAGGCAATTCTTGGACATATTAATTGCATTATTGTGGCTATTGCATCTGTCACCTGTAATATTCATCCAATGACTAGTCAAAAGACCATACTGATGGGTTGCGTGTGTTGTGTAACAGGTTATATATGCCATTTGATTTTGTTCTAAAGTTAAGATTACATATATAAGTGCACATGCCAAATTGTTCAGTGAAATGAAGACATACACTAGCTCTTTCCATGAGACTACCCTACAGCCCATGATCTCGTGTCAACTAAAAGAAATTAAAGTGAAAAAGCAATGTTATAGCACATATAGCCGTTCTTGGCCACATTGGCAGAGCCAAACTTGGGCACAGCTCCCACTTCTGAGTTAACCCCTATCCATTGGCTTCCCATTTCCACTAAGCCCTTCTGACCAAGACCTTATTATCTCTTTAATAATAGCCATCATTAACCCCCAATCAGGTCAAAGCATTTTCCTCTTGGCATCATGATGGTGAGTCACCCCAACTGAAACAACCCACATCGAGTGCTTCAGTAAAATACCATATTAACATCACAAACAAAAAATCAATAATGCACATATTTTAATCGATTCTCATGCACATAGTAATTAATACTTTAAAAGGACAAAACATCCATGATATCGGACAAAACCATTTAATGGCTTGTGCTACGTATGCCGCAACACTGTAAGTTAAAGATTGACTCTTTGTATTGATCACCATGCAGTTGTTTGGTCATATTTTTTTCATCAGAACCCATTAATATCATGACCTGAGTCATTATAGCCATAGCAACAATTTCACTTAAAATCTCATCGAAGACAAGAACAACGCAATGTACGCACCAGTTTTCAATCTCTAAGAACATCTATATTGAAGATATGGATTGGATGACTATGTTCCAAACAGCACCTCAAAATGTATCTAGTGCCGTGCAACCTTCTTTTCATTTTTTTCTCCAAAGAAAGGAGATAAACTAGCACTAGGGGGGGTTGTGCAAATCCAAAAAAAAACTTAGGTTAGCTAGTGACATGAGATCAAGAGAGGATTTTGGATTATGCGTGGGCTGCCCCCTCCGGGGAGAGCCACAATGATCGCCGCCTCACCCCTGTGTCGCCGCCTTGCCGCTCCAGATGGCAGAGGCACCAACAGTCGTTGCCACTCGCCGCAATCATGCATCCATCGCCTTTTCGATCGAAAATCTATCTAGTGGGCACCTAACCTAGCTATCCTCTCCTGCTCTGCTTGCTGAGTTTGTCTCGTAGCATAATGGCAGGTGAGCACGTCTCCTGCCTTTGAAAGTTCGCATGCAGAGATTGTTGCAGAGAGGCGCTACTATGGCTGTGTTCCCTTCAAACTTCTAAAAATTTCGTCACATAAAATATTTTAGACACATGCATAGAGCATTAAATATGAAAAAAAAACTAATTGCACAGTTTACATGTAAATTGTGAGACGAATCTTTTGAGCCTAATTACACCATGATTTGACAATGTGATGCTACAGTTAATATTTGCTAATGACGGATTAATTAGGCTTAATAAATTCATCTGCGCAGTTTACAGGAGGAATTTATAATTTGTTTTGTTATTAGTCTATGTTTAATACTTAAAATGTGTGTCCGTATACATAAAAAAAATTTGGAGAAGGAAATAAACACGGCCTATGCTGTTGGATGTTGCATTTTTCTATGTTGATTTTGCAGGAACTGGCCAATCCAGGCCCTGCATCATGGGCTCATCAGTACTCATTGTGCCCTGCCTGTCAGGTACTTGCAACAAACAAAAACAACTATGTATCCTTTCTCTTCCATTTTCTTTTCTCTCCTAATCGATGGGCACCACCACCACCATGGCTGGCACCATTGGGGGCACTGGGCTATGATGCCAATTAGCATCAAGCAACCACCTTCTATCCCAATTGCCAATTGCATGCCCAAGCAATGGATAAATGCCTGAATATATATGCTAAAAAATTCACAAGAAAGCTAAGCATGAAGATGCATGCAGATATGAATGAATGAAAGTTCCACCAGTTGTAGTTGGAGTTGGATCTCCTGTGGTAGCACATTATTGTACTAGTATATACTAGGCACAGTAGATAGTGCTTCCATGGACGCACTAGTGCACGCCTAGAAAGACAATCCTCGGCGTATTGGAAAGAGGAAGATGCAGAGAGGGAAAAAAGAAAAGAAAAGAAAAGAGAAAGAATTGCTCGATGTCGGCATGCATGCAATTTGGCAGCAATTGGGAAGAAGGTGCAGCATATATGCAAGAGTATGCATACTTTCAGTTTTGCGCATGCACGCCCGGTATGATATATGCGCCCGGCCGCCACTTTTAACCCACACATTACTCCACACCACTTCAGATCTCTCTGCATATATACATGAAGGTAGTTGTATTGTACATGCCCCCAGTGCTGGCCCCATTATTTTCGCAGCACTTTGTGGTGTACTGAAAGTCTGCAACTGAAATGCATTCTTGATCTTAGGACATTATCACTTATAGATTATGTTTGGGTTGAGAAATAGGATGGGTGAATTGATTGCTCGATTGTATATTGGTTTTATTTGGTTTGTAGAATGGAATTGAGTTGATCCGTCACCACCTCATACTGTCATACATCAAAGTCAATGCTTAATAGAAAAAAAAAATAGAGGATAAAAAGCCGTGCTTAATAGAAAAATTTAGAGGTTTTTAACTGATTGAATGGATAGATTACTGTCAAGGGAGAACCCTCAATAACAGGGAGTCGTGAGACCCCCCTTTCGTGAGTTCGGCCGGGGGCGGAGGCTCGTCCCTCGGAATTCGTTTGCTCGTCCCTAAGACTCTCAGTGAGCTAGTACACAAACGGATTATACAGGTTCGGGCCGCAATAGAGCGTAACACCCTACTCCTGTGTTTGGGATTATGGATGAAGTTACAAGGGTTCCTTTTCTTCGGAGAGCACTCTTGCCTCCTCTCTTCCGGAGTTTGGGTTTTCTCTGGTTCCACACCCTTGCACTGTGGGTAGGGTCCTCCTTTTATAGTTTTAAGGGGATACCACACGCGCCGATTCTACCTACTCTCCACCGGGGAAAGGGGGGGAAAGACCCCACTTCACCTTTTTGGCCTTCAAGACGTGCCTTCTCTCGGGAGCTAAGCCATAACCGATCCTTGAGCGGAACCCGGCGCCGTCCCTCGCCTGACACGGTGGTCAGCCCGGTCATTCCCTCATAAATGATCGAAGACATGCAACAACCCTTCCTCGAGCATCACCCGGACGTGACGGGTCACACCTACCCCCACTCCGCCAGGGTCAAGGGTGACGTGATGATATGATTACCCTATCCATCGGATGTGACGGAAACAGGCCGGTTACAGACCGGTCACATCTGACTGGCAGGGGTTAGCCAGACGCGCCGCACGTCTGCCCTCGAAAACTAAGCAATACTGTCATAAAAAGTTTTTTGAGAAAGTACTCCTGAAAACAGGCCATGAATAATCCATACCTTCCATTAGCTGTTTAGAACGTGCCATACGCAGTGCCAAATGCTTTCCTAGATTATTAAGCATGTTCATGGTCTCTTTGGGCCACATATATGACTTGCAATCAGAGTTGGAGACATGGACTGATGGACATGTCACATGTACAATTTGTGTGCAACGAGAAGGTGGCGGGAATCAACGCAGGAAAGAAAAAGAATGGTGCCTCGCTTAAAATTCGGTGCTGAAATATGCTGCTGCTTGACTAGCAATAATCTGTAAGAAATAAATAAACGTGCAGAGCTGCAGATCACCAAAGGCAAAGCGAAGCTGTGCAAGAACTGCAAAAGTGCAGATCGCCAAAAGCGAGAGCGATGGGTTGTCCACCTCGAAACGGAATGCTCGATCGATCGGTTAATTTGACAGTGGAAACTGACTAAACATGCCATCTTACATTCAGCATACTGAAACTGAATGTCTATTTCAGTCCACGGACGTGCATCCATCGTTCAGTTCTTCTGCAAAAAGTGTAAAGCTATTTTCTTGCAATATTATCAGATTTGTTGATCAAGATAACGACATCGTGGACAAAGAACATTGCGAGGTACTAATATTCGATTGAACTTGCATGGTTTTGGATAAAATTTAGCTGAAACCAAATATGTTCACAAACCTAACTCATTCAGTAATCTGTTAACCTGAAGATCTGCTCCTCCCTGATCGAGGCAGTGTTCTTACTTCCTCAAACACATAATATAATAATACATTTGAAAGGAGAATAAAAAACATAGAAATAAAGGGAGGAAGAAATGTTGGAGAGTATTCCAAACTCCAAGCGTACAAGGGAGGACGCAGGAAGCCTGACAAACTCCATGGAAGGGTTCATATCCGAGCTCCATCGAGCCCCCTCCAAGCACATGATCAACCGTGCCCGAGGGAGATAAGATTAATCAACAGCGCGCTCGGTTTTGCAACATCGCATGCATCCACAGCACAGCTGATCAGGCAACCAATCAATCGAGAAAACAAAACAAGTAAATTGAGCGAGCAAGAAGAACCAGAGAATTCAGAGAAGCGCTGGAGATCAAGAACCGTAAGGGGGATAAAAAAGAGACGCTATTAATTCCATGCCAAGAATATCAAGATCGCGATGCATGCGGCGAGGGTTCATCCGAGCAACAAGGGAGGAAAGCGACCCATCCAAGCCGCCGTCGCCGCAGCCGGCCGCCGCGGATGCGAGGAGCAGGAGAGAAAGGGGAGAGCCCTAGAACAGTGTCGCTGCAGCGGCGTCCTCTTTAAAAGGGTATAAGTTCACTTTAGGTCCCTCTATTTGTCGGTCAGTCTGATTTTCGTCCCTTGACCGCAAAACCGGGTATAATCCATCCCCAACTTATGAAAACCGGGCAAACGAGGACCCTCGGCAGTATGGAGGGCGGTTTTAGCCGATGTGGCGCCTACGTGGCTCCTTTGACGAGGTCTTCGTCCCACGTGGCATTGACGTGGCGCTTTCGTGGCAAATTTATCCGAAAAAATAAATAAAAATAGTGGGACCCATTATGTCAGCTTACACAAAAAAAATAATTAAAAAAAGGTGGGGCCCATGTGGTCCCACCTGTCAGCCTCCCTCCTCTCTATCCCCCTCTCTCTCTCCCCTACAAGGGCGGTGGACAGAGCAACAAGGGTGGAGACTGGAGAGGCCGGCGAGCCGCCGCTCCTCTTCCACCTCCCGTTGGCTGCCTTCTCCGCTGGCGCTGCGCGTGCCGCCGCTTCTCTCCCTCTCACACGTCAGCCGGCTTGCGCCGTCGACCCTCTCCCCGCCGGCAGCCGCGCGCCGCCGTTCCTTTCTCGCCCTCCTGCCGGCCGCCGATCCAACACACCCGCCGCTCCTCTCCCTCTCTCCCGCCGGCCGGTGGCACCGCCGCTCCTCTCGGGCTCGAAGGTGGCGCGGGGTCCTTGGCGAGGTCGCGTCCGCCCTCCACTCTGCCAGGCTGCTGGCGCTGCCACCGCTCGCCGCGAGGACGAGGGAGAGCCGAGAGGAAGAAGAGGAAGATCGAGAGTGGAGAGGGAGAGGGGAGGGGAGCCGGCGAGCTCGAGCTCGCCATCCTACCCGCCCGTCCTCGCTGACCACTTACCCGCGACGCTTGCTCCGCCCTCTTCCGCTGCCTGCGTCAGACGTTGATCCCCTCGAGTTCATGTCGAGAACGAGCGAGCGAGGCGGGCGGCGACCTCGGCCGGTGAGCACGCCTGCCACCGCTCCGCCCGTCACCGCTCTGCCCATCGCTCGCCGCCGCTCCCGCCACCCCTCTGCTCCGCCCGCCGTCGCTCCATCCACCGCCCGCGCGCCCGTCACCCCCTCTGCGCCGCCGCCCTCGCCTTCGTGTAGTATATGGGACAAAGAAGGGATAGAGAGGAGGGAGCTGACAGGTAGGACCACATGGGCCCCACCTTGTTTTATTTTTTTTTTAGCTGACATATGGGTCCCACTATTTTTATTATTTTTTCGGATAAAATTGCCACGAAGTGCCACGTCAATGCCACGTAATCGCCACTCAATGCCACGTGGGACGAAGACCTAGTCAAATGAGCCACTTAGGCGCCACGTCGGCCAAAAGCGCCCTTCATACTGCCGAGGGATCTCGTTTGCCCGGTTTTCGTAAGTTGGGGGACGGGTCATACCCGTTTTGCGGTCGAGGGACGAAATCAGACTGACCGACAAATAGAGGGACCTAAAGTGAACTTATTCCCTTTAAAAGGAGGGGCTTGAGTTTACGGGCCGGGATGAGTTTGGGACGATCCGTAGCGGAGGATGGGCCGGTCTTTTCAGTTTGTGGTCCATAAGAGGTTGGCCAGTAGGCCCATGAGTAGGCCCACCAGGAATGCCGCTGTCCTCCTCTTTGCTGTGAAGGGCTCAAGCTCAATTTCTCAGGTCAAGGCCTCCTACAAACGTGAAAACAGCGAAATTCCTAATCGACCTATCATTCGTTTTTATTTATCTAAATATAAATTTTGAGCTTTCTAATTTCTTTTAAACATTGTATTACAGTCAACATTAAATAAATAAATAGATAAGTATTTAAATTTTTGACCAACCAATAATCATCTTCTAAAAAATAATATTTGTTCTCTACCAGTTTTTCATCCTTACATGTTGCACCTAACGCAGGGTCACTTTGTGTTTGCGATTGTATCTATTACAAAGCTTTTCAGCTTTTCTTCTACTGGCACTGTTGCTTTTGGGGGCCTATTGAAAGTGTAGGGAGGTTCTTACGCATCACCTCCCTCTATATAGGAGCAACATTTTTTTTTACTTAGAAGTCCTATATTTGGCATTTCGGTTTATTTGCTGGTTTTTCTTTTCTTTGTCCTCCGGCAATGGTTCTCTTGTCATTTGTGCTGTGTAACTGAAAATATGATTTTTTTTTACATATTAACGTATAATTCTTTTTTCCGTGTTTGCGGAAAAAGAATATCATATATAAATTCGCAAATTCAACGGCACATCGCGTTGGAATATACGCGGTGGCAAGGAAAAAATTCGCTCATGTAGGCCACGCACAGTCACATCCACATATTTAAAATACGAATATAGCTGCACCTTGCCCCGGTGAGGTTTCCAAAAAAAAAAAGAATATAGCTAGGACGATTTAAAATTGGTACATAGATTAGTTCGATATATACGCTTTCATTTGATGCATACGTAGTATACTGGTGTATGTATATAAATGCCACTAATTGAGGCACGTATAGTAATACTGTATATTTAGTACACGTGCACGTATAGCTAACTATCCAGACATTAACATTGTTGTTACGTTGTGGCGCCATATATACGGACAATACTACCGATGGGCGCTCGATCAGCCGGGAAAAATCGGCCGCTGACGTCAGTATGCATGAACTGCTTTAACTATTTTTTCTTTTAATTATTTTATCCAATCATGATCTGATTGCATTATTAAATTTCGTTGCAATTAAATCTTTAAAACAAGATCACACATGGATATATTCCGATGTAAAAAATTTAGCTTATTATTAAATTATTTTTAATATTACACGTTGTTCCACCAAGTATATCGAAATTGTTTCACTAAGTAAATCGAAAATGTTCAATCGTTTAAATCGGACACTGTTTCACCTTATATAAAACAATGTTCAGCAAATAGCGAAAGATGTTTCAATTCACTACAATATTAGATCCATACATAGTGAAACATTTGAGTACACTAGGTGAAATATTTTTGTGGAACAAAAAATAAAACGAATTTCCTTAATAGTGGGTTTCTAAAATACGTGGGTGATTTGTTGCAAAAGAATGTTTCAATTCACTGCAACATTAGATCTATACATAGTGAAACATTATGACTACACTAGGTAAAACTTTTTTGTGGAAAAAAAATAAATGAATTTCTTAATAGAGGGTTTCCAAAATATATGAGTGATTTGTTGCAATGGAGTACGTGGTGGCGACAAGCAGGTGGACATGGACACGTGGGGGTGGGGAGCGACCGATCCTGGACACCGGCGCCGGTCGACCGATCGGCAGCATTTCCCCATATATACCGGCAACAAACTAAACGGATAAGCTTGACAGATAGACAAGCTCCATCCGTTTTTGAATGCATATACAACAATTTTGACTTTTAAACATAACATTAAAATTTCGTACATCTTCTCTAAGATTTAGTGCAATGTGCATGGCATAGTTAAATTAGATTTATAGTACCATTAATAATAAAGCAAGTCACATCAAAATAATTAAAAAAACTTTCATCTGAAAAAAAAACAAATAATATTTATATATTTTCTTTAATAGATAAATTTTAAAAGTTAACAATGTTATACTCTTTACATCCCAAAATAAATAAACTTTTAACAACTAATGTAAAAAACAATTTTCATAGTGAATGACGCTCTCTCTCGTGGCCCGATCTTCTGGTGAGGAGAATAATCTCGCTTTGATCGAGTGTGACGTTTGAGACGTGGCTACTAACCAGAAAAGTCCAGGACACTCAATCGCTACACCACAAATGATATTGTACCAACCGTGACGCGCGGTTGATGATCCCTGCAATGCAAACGAGAGAACACTGCAAGAACAAGCATAATGCAATATAAATATGCGAATAGGGTGTGAAGCATAAAGTAATAGTTGCCGATTGAAGTGATAGATTCTAATCGACCTGGCAAATCAACACAACCAACTATTAGGGGCTTTTGAATCTATAGTCGCCGGCTAAATCGAGCGAGGATAAGAGACAAGGTGAATGTACTTAGCAAAATTCATTAAACAAAACCCAATTGTTCTAGAGGTGGTATATAGACATTTATAGGAGGAAAATAGATCTAGGGTTAAGTGTTAAGTCGTGGAGGTGGAGGGAAGACACTTCCGAGATGGCCTAGTCTATTACAAGGTCCAAGGGCTAAGTTCGGTTTCAGCAACAACACTGCCTTGTTTTGACGATTCCCGTTGACTTGAAATTATTTTGGATATGAGACTAGATGCGTTTGAAAGATAGCGAGATAAGATTTCATGAAGTCCAAGGATCACCCAAATCAGAGTTGGCGTGAAGACGATGGTCCGTTTAAAGTCAGTGCTGTCTCCGGAGGCCGAACTGTATTCCAAAACTTATGGACTTTAATATGTTATAGATACTCCATTCACCCGATGTATTCTTTAGCAATATTTTATATTTCTTATGGTTCGTTGTATGCATATACTTGATGGTCACATCACGTAGCAACACCATTCACTAATAAGGCAGATCAAATTTTCGTACCAAAAATGCCGCCTGCATTGTCGTGGGCGGGGATATGATGGCTGTCCTCCTGCAAAAAATACATCTTCTCAGACGGCTGCGAAGATACATATATTATCGCAGGCATACCCCGTAATGCTACCCCTGCATGATGAGGTCCGGCTTGCAAAAACCGGTTCATAGTATTAAACACTAGATAACATGAATTTTTGAATGAATGAAGAACTTGTGATTGTTTATTAGCAAGGGACTGAACGGGTTGGATGGGTGGTGGTAGGATGGTGGCGGTGTGGATGGGGTGGGGTTGGGGGTGGGGGTGATTTATTTTTTTCATCCGCCGTGAATATTTTCACAGGAGGGTGGACGTAGCATCTGCGAAAATCATTTTGACCGTGTATTTTTACAGGCCTTGAACTATAGACATAGTAGATGGCGACCAGAAAAAAAATGTTTTGGTCGTCTGCCAAAATCATTTCTCTAGAAGTGACTTTTACAAAGTTGTTTATATTAATGTTACAAAAGTTACACTGTAAAAAATAATTTTTTGTAAACACCCTATTTATATTTATAAGTGGTTTCAAAAGAAGACCTTCATGTGAAAATACCGGGGGAGTCGCCGGTCACGTCCGTATATGAAGGTCGATTTTCACATGCGCTCGCTAGCTTATGCTGCCCCACTTATTATAACATCTCAGATTTTATGTTCAAAACGATCATGATTAAAACATCTCTACACTCAATGTTTCAGAGCTCAATGAAATCTACAACCTCTGTAATTGATGACCATTCGTTAAGATTGTTTAGAGGAGCAAATAAGCACTTTAAGTTTAGAGTGTGATGTTCAAAAAAAATAGCATATCTAAATCTAAACAACGAGTACTTAATAGTGTGACGGTAATAATGGATGCGTGTGGACTATGAGACCGATCTAGAGTTTAAATCCTCCACATCATACTCATTGTATTTTGTGGAAAAAAAATGATGTGGCTTGTCAATTGCATCTAGGCGGTCGGTTTGTCCGTCTAAAAAAATCACTTCTGTAGTAGCGTTGGTTAATTTAGAACGTAGGGTATACATTGAAAATAAGAGCAATACAGGCTAGTACTACATATACGAAGGTAGAAGCAAGACGAACTAGTAGTAGCTAGCTAGAACTTGTCGACATGCATCCAGCTGGAAGGAGAGCTACCTCTCTGCAAAGCAACAGACAACCATCGGTTGGACTCGGAGGTGACATGCAAATTAAATGGCCAAGCGACCGTTTTGCAGAGCGGCATATGCCCACCCAATTTTATGCTGATATATTTGCAGCCGGCATGCGTATGTGCTAGTAGGAAACGAGGCGAATCAGCGATCGACGAGCGCGGGCGGCTGGCCGATCGACCAGCGAAAGAGCAGGAAACGGCACAAGAAAGCCTCGTTCGCGGAAGGCCGTGAACGACGACAAAACCCTAGTAGGTACTAGTAGCTGAGATAATCCATTGATCGATGGCAACTACTCCCTCCGTCTTAGAAAGACTGAATTTTAGGTTTTTGGTGTTCAATTGTTTGACCGTCCGTTTTATATAAATTTTTACGATTAGTATTTTTATTATTGTTAGATGATAAAAAATAAATAATACTTTACGCATGACTTATCTTTTAAATTTTTTCATAACTTTTTCAAATAAGACGAACGGTCAAACGTTAGGCACGGAAACAATTGATTTTTTTTTTTTTGAGACGGAGGGTGTAGCTCTGACGACGGAGAGTAGGACCTGCATATCTGTCATATACTCGTTCTGTTTGTATCTGTACATGCATGACATATATAATATCTGCGTGGGGAGTGATTTTAATCACTCGGGGATGTCTCCTAGTGTACTTTTCTTTTTCTAATTTAAATTCGATACAAAGTAGTATGTGATAAATTCTAAAAAAAATAACAATATAGAGTACAGTGATTTCTATCGATCTACTTAAAAATCAATTCAAATTTGACCAATTCAGATTGTGAACCGCGTGCGCTACTGTTTATATATAAATTTGTCTTTTTATATCTCAACATATGAATTGAGTTTGAATCTAAGATTTTATAAAGTTGTATAAATATGTTGCATAAGTCCTATCAAAATTTTCCAGTTTTTAAGCAATTAAACGACGAAACATTGCCTCGAGAAATCAAAATACTCCGTATGCGTCTCTGGCTGTGTCAGTGTCCTGATCTGGCTGGCTGCCTAGCTAGCTTGGACTTGGCACTCTGCAATGGGGCCGTCGAAGACGATATATGCGTATATAATTCAGTTGGGGGTTCAGTTATCAGTACGCCTAAACGTCTGAACGAAGTGCTTGGTAGTACTCCCTCATCTACTTTTGATAGTTATATTTTAAATCTGAAAATCTATTTTTGATAGGTATATTTCAATCCAACAACCTATCATCTTAATGACTTTTTCAGATTTAATGCAGACTCTCTATTCTTCCACACAGATTGGTTGCATGGGCATCGAGAAATATAAATATTAATAAATCCTTGTTTACGAGGAATAATTAGTAGCACGTTTAAATGGATGATAAGTGGAATTACTTATCTCGCGAAAGTAGAAAGTAGATAAGAGGGAGGGAGTATTAATTATTGGCGCATATTGCGCGAGTTATGCCTGTGCTCTTAGTAGGAACGATTGACAATTTGACATATAGTTTCCCTGCTATATATGCATGCATGTTTTGTATCAACGACCAAACACAAAAATCGATCACCATCAGAACCAGCTGCCCACTATTTCCAGCCTGAATCACGTCAGAAGCTAAGTATTTCGTTGGTCGATCGATAAGCCCGTATAACTGCACTCCAGTTTAATTAACTAGAAAGGTAGTCCACGCATATACGCGGAATCTTATTTAACTGTGTTAGAAATGTGATTAGGGATGTTTATGATTACTCTAATGTAAACATCTTTATTTTTTCAATAGTTTGTGTGTTGTTTGTCGAAACAAGAATTCGGCAATATAAAGGGGTAGCGCACGAGACTTAAAGTGGATGGATGTGGAGACAAGGATTTAGATAGGTTCAGGCCCTCTCAATGAGAGGTAATAACCTACTCTCTGTTTGGGGATTTGAATCCACCAAGTGTATATTGATCTGTCAATCTAGTTGTGAATTATATGCCCCTAGAGGGCCTCCTGCCTACCTTATATAGGATGAGGGCAGGATTACAATATGGAAACCTTAACAATACGGTATCGGTTTCCTAAATCTACTTTACAATATTATCAAACAGGACTTTTAGGCCGTTCCATAATATACAGGGAAACGTAATACCCAAGTCATGATCCGTTACATATTCTATAGATATAAGTTATCCCCTATAGCTAGTCGGATAACCATGCCGTGTGGGTATGGAGTACCCATAATCTCCACAGTAGCCCCTGAGACCTTCACGGTCGACAAAGTAATCTTCTCTCGAACTAGATTACTCCAAAGCCGAGTGCTTCAATCATCTTCGCTTGATCTTCCAAGTACTTTTACCAAATCAGAAGACTGTGGAGGGCTGAAAAATAAAGTTAGGTGCATCGACTAGATGCACCTAATAGGTGTAGCCCCCGACTATGTGGTTAGTTGAACAACTAAGTATATAGTCAAGGAATAAATAATCCAACCAACCAAGTGGTTTTCATAATTGTAGTCAACCAAGTGACTTAATATTAATATTGTTAGCGACTATATTTGGTAAGCTATGAACTAGGTTCAACATCGGAATCGAAGCAGATTTAGCAGGAAATCATCTTCAAAGAAAACAGAGTGCACATCGGCTACGAGGGAATCGGCTGGAGACTGCATCGGCTGAGATGGATCGGACAGAAGATAGCTGATGTAGCCGATATCGCGAAGATGGTTATATAATCGTCTCCGGAATTGATCGACGTGCTGTGCAAGGATTGCCATGATAGAGATAAGCTCACGGATAGGCAATTGTATCTATTAATTAGGGTATTTTAAATAGTTTCTTTAAAGATATGTTTCGGCAAGAGTCTGCCTAAAAGACTTGTTTGTATCTTAACGATTGTAACCGTTTTAGAGTCGTGTCCGGCAAGGACTAGTCATGTATCTCGAGTATAAATATAACCCGATCCTATGTAATTAGACACACACAGTTCAATAACACTTTCGGCGCATCGCCACCTTTTCTCTCTTTGTTACTTTCGACGAGTTCTTGCTTCGAGTTGGGCTGCATCGGTTTCGATCTCCAGTAAGAGGTAAAACTTGTTATGGCGACTTGTGTTCTCGGGATTAGTGCTTACATCTTCATGACACTCTAATCTTGTTTATGTAAATCGTCAAGTTATCATATATGTTATATAATCTCTATCAATATTGTTATCTAACCCTGAATCGGTTGCCATCTACTATTAGAAAGTAGCCGATAGGGTTAGATGCCAACGTTGATCTAGGTTATATAGCATATCCATCATCTCTAAGAGGTTTTCACTTACTTGTTTAGATCTTTTGTTACTCTTTATGCTTAATGCTGCATGGGTTACGTTCGATCTATTAAGTAATATCTAGAACCTTAATATCTAACCTGTTTTATGATTATCGATAGAGATAGTATCGGGGTTTTAGCCGATCTTACCTGATTTAGTTATCTTGTTATCTTTATATTTACTTGATATACTAAATCTGCCCTTTATATTAAGATCTTAGTGCGTTAAAATATATTAAGCTTACTGTTTAGTATATTTTGCTTGTTTTAATATCTTAGTATAAAGTGGTATCGGAGTACTAGCCGATACATATTAGATCTAGTTTCATCGGCTAAGCTATGAGTATATATAATCTTTATCTTGAGATACTTTTAGATATTAAGTGATTTATACTGTCTCGGCATGCTGTCCGATCTATCCCAATCATTTGATTTAAACATACTTCAAGATATAGATTATATATTACTGTTATCTACAGCCGATCGGATAGATTTAATCTTATCTTGCTTTTATTATTCATTGCCGATCGATCTTAAGATGATATCGGCTCAAGGATAAACGATATGTCATCAGCTACTAGCCGATCGGTTATCGTTTATGGATTTAACCCTGTTTATTTCTTTTTTTGTTTCTTGTTGGTTACAGGATTAAACCAACTGGCACGGCTTTGAACCCAAGAGCAAGACTTAGGACCTGCACTGGAGTTAAGCAGATCTCCCAGGCCAGTGTGTGTTTTTCGCATCAACACGCTTTTGGCACGCCCGGTGGGACCGAGTTGTGACATTTTTCATCATGGTGGACAATAAGCAAACATCTAAGCCACCATCTGACGTTAACCCTGAAAACATCATCCCAGTAACATTGGATAAGCTGACACCAGAGCAGATGTTAGAGTACGAGCAGATGATGAACAATTTGAAGAGTCAGTACTTACATTCGTTCAAGCAAACGCGTTCCGGCACAGTTATCCAGAGGTATAAATTAAAGGTTGTTCCTAGTAATGATTCGGAATCAGGCACGTCTAAAGATGGTAAAGCTAAAGGTGATAAGGCCAAGGATGATGAACCTAAGGATGACAAATCAGAAGGGGGAGATTCTCAAGAGGCCAAGAATCTGCAAGATCAGATTGACTATGCTATCTATCATGCTTTGATTAACCAATCAGGAGTGCAAGTCAATACTTTGACTAATATGATCAAGTCTGTGGTTGATGGTACAATTGCTGAGCATCAAGCTAAAGGACCGATTATCCTTCCTAAGGGAGTATTTCCACAATATAGGAATTTGGTAACCGGTAAGCAACAGCCTGTTTCCGGTATAATTCCAGAACAACCGATGGCATCTACTTCAGTTTTTGGGAAACCAGGTGCATCGTCATCGGCTCAACAGCAACCAGTTAATCCTTATATGTTGAAGTGCGCTACTGTTTATATATAAATTTGTCTTTTTTATATCTCAACATATGAATTGAGTTTGAATCTAAGATTTTATAAAGTTGTATAAATATGTTGCATAAGTCCTATCAAAATTTTCCAGTTTTTAAGCAATTAAACGACGAAATATTGCCTCGAGAAATCAAAATACTCCGTATGCGTCTCTGGCTGTGTCAGTGTCACTGATCTGGCTGGCTGCCTAGCTAGCTTGGACTTGGCACTCTGCAATGGGCGCCGTCGAAGACGATATATGCGTATATAATTCAGTTGGGGGTTCAGTTATCAGTACGCCTAAACGTCTGAAGAACGAAGTGCTTGGTAGTACTCCCTCTATCTACTTTTGATAGTCATATTTTTAAATCTGAAAAATCTATTTTTGATAGGTATATTTCAATCCAACAACCTATCATCTTAATGACTTTTTCAGATTTAATGCATAACTCTCTATTCTTCCACACAAGATTGGTTGCATGGGCATCGAGAAATATAAATATTAATGAATCGCTTGTTTACGAGGAATAATTAGTAGCACGTTTAAATGGATGATAAGTGGAATTACTTATCCCTGGTCTACGTGTCAAGATGAAATATAACTATCAAAAGTAGAAAGTAGATAGAGGGAGGGAGTATTAATAATTGCGCATATTGCGCGAGTTATGCATGTGCTCTTAGTAGGAACGATTGACAATTTGACATATAGTTTCCCTGCTATATATGCATGCATGTTTTGTATCAACGACCAAACACAAAATCGATCACCATCAGCACCAGCTGCCCCACTATTTTCCAGCCTGAATCACGTCAGAAGCTAAGTATTTCGTTGGTCGATCGATCAAGCCCGTATAACTGCACTCCAGTTTAATTAACTAGGAAGGTAGCCCACGCATATACGCGGAATCTTATTTAACTGTGTTAGAAATGTGATTA
>CM020186.1:5669770-5687270 GCA_009805545.1 Oryza longistaminata
GTAGCATCTGCGAAAATCATTTTGACCGTGTATTTTTACAGGCCTTGAACTATAGACATAGTAGATGGCGACCTGAAAAAAAATGTTTTGGTCGTCTGCCAAAATCATTTCTCTAGAAGTGACTTTTTACATAGTTGTTTATATTAATGTGTACAAAAGTTACACTGTAAAAAATAATTTTTGTGAACACCCTATTTATATTTATAAGTGGGTCAAAAGAAGACCTTCATGTGAAAATACCGGGGGAGTCGCCGGTCACGGTCCGTATATGAAGGTCGATTTTCACATGCGCTCGCTAGCTTATGCTGCCCACTTATTACAACATCTCAGATTTATGTTTCGAACGATCCATGATTAAAACATGCTCTACATCAATGTTTTAGAGCTCAATGAAATCTACAACCTCTTTGTAATTGATGACCATTTCGTTTAAGATTGTTTAGAGGAGCAAATAAGCACTTTAAGTTTTAGAGATGTGATGTTCAAAAAAATAGCATATCCTAACTCTAAACAACGAGTACTTAATAGTGTGACGGTAATAATGGATGCGTGTGGACTATGAGACCGATCGAGAGTTTAAATCCTCCACATCATACTCATGTGTATTTTGTGGAAAAAAAATGATGTGGCTTGTCAATTGCATCTAGGCGGTCGGTTTGTCCGTCTAAAAAAATCACTTCTGTAGTAGCGTTGGTTTAATTTAGAACGTAGGGTATACATTTGAAAATAAGAGCAATACAGGCTAGTACTACATATACGAAGGTGAGAAGCAAGACGAACTAGTAGTAGCTAGCTAGAACTAGTCGACATGGCATCCAGCTGGAAGGAGAGCTACCTCTCTACAGAGCAACAGACAACCATCGTCGGACTCGGAAACTGACATGCAATTAAATGGCCCAAGCGACCGTTTGCAGCTAGCGGCATATGCCCCACCCAATTAACCTTAGATATCGGTTTTTCCAACCAGTACCACCGAGACGGTGCTGACTTTCGGTCATCAATGCTGGTTTTAGAACTGGCACCTTTGAGGTGCACATGAGCCAAAAAAAAATCGGTTGTCAAGCCGATTCCAAAATTATCTCAAACCCATGAACTCAGGAAGGTTGGAGCCCTTTACACCTTTGCTAAGGTTGAAAGCCGATCAAGAGTTTAGTTGGGGGGCAGAGCAGCAAAAGTCTTTGGATAGTATAAAAGATTACTTAAGTTCTCCTCCGGTTCTTATCGCTCCACAAAAGGGGGTGCCTTTCAAGTTGTATTTATCAGCTGATGAAAAGTCAATCGGCTCGGTTTTGATCCAGGAATTGGAAGGCAAGGAAAGAGCAATTTTTTATTTGAGCCGAAGGCTTTTGGATGCAGAGACAAGGTATTCTTCGGTGGAGAAGTTGTGCTTGTGTTTATATTTTTTCTTGTACCAAGTTAATGCATTATCTATTGTCCAATGAGTGCATTGTGGTGTGCAAGGCCGATGTTGTCAAATATATGCTATCGGCTCAAGTGGATATATGCTTTAACGGAATTTGATCTTAAATACGAATCACCGAAGACAGTTAAGGGGCAAGCCATAGCCGATTTTATTGTCGAACATCGGGATGATTCAATTGGCTTGGTTGATATAGTGTCTTGGACATTATTTTTTGATGGATAAGTTTGTACTCATGGATGTGGCATCGGCTTGGTTATAGTATCACCCACGGGGGCAAGTTTTGAGTTTCCTTATACTATTAATCCCTATGCTACTAATAATCAGGCTGAGTATGAGGCAGTTCTTTAGGGTTTGCATCTTTTGAAGGAAGTTGAAGCCGATGCTGTTGAAATCATGGGTGATTCTTTATTGGTGATCAGTCAGCTAGCTGGAGAGTTTGAATGCAAGAATGATACATTGATGATATACAACGAGAAGTGCCGAGAATTAATGGATAGTTTTCGGTTGGTAACTCTGAGGCATGTCTCTTGGGAGCAAAACGTCGAAGCTAATGATTTGGCTCAGGGGGCATCAGGATACAAGCAGTTGACGAAGGATGTTGAGCTAGAAGTTGCCACAATTGCAGCCGATGATTGGAGGTATGATGTATTTTGTTATTTGAAAGATCCTTCTCAATTGGCTTCAAGAAAATTACGGTATAAGGCTTTGAGATATGTCTTGTTGGATGATGAATTATATTATCGAACGATTGATGGGGTGTTACTTAAATGCTTAAGTGCCGATCAAGCAAAGGTTGTAATGGGAGAAGTGCATGAAGGCATATGTGGTACTCATCAATCGGCTCATAAAATAAAGTGGTTGCTTCGGAGAGTTGGATATTTTTGGCCGACGATGTTGGTGGATTGTTTTCGATATTTTAAGGGTTGTCAAGATTATCAGAAATTCGGAGTAGTTCAGAGGGCACCCGCATCGGCTATGAATCCTATAATTAAACCATGGCCGTTCAGAGGTTAGGAAATTGATATGATCGGTCAGGTTAGTCCACCTTCGAGTAAGGGACATAAGTTTATTCTGGTAGCAACCGATTATTTTACCAAGTGGGTGGAGGCGGTCCCGTTAAAGAAAGTTGATTCTGGGGGTGCCATTCAGTTTGTCAAAGAACATATTGTTTATCGATTTGGTGTTCCTCAAACTATCACGACTGATCAGGGATCAATCTTTGTGTCCGATGAGTTTGTTCAGTTTGCTGACAGCATGGGCATTAAATTATTGAATTCCTCGCCATATTATGCGCTAGCTAATGGACAGGCTAAGGCGTCTAACAAGAGTTTGATCAAGTTGATTAAGAGAAAGATCTCTGATTTCCCTCAGCAATGGCACGCAAGATTGGCCGAAGCGTTATGGTCCTATCGGATGGCATGTCGTGGGTCAATTCAGGTTCCTCCTCACAAGCTTGTTTATGGGCATGAAGCAGTTTTACCTTGGGAGAGTATCATCGGCTCGAGGAGAATAGATTTACAAGATAAATTGACAGCCGATGAGTATTATAATCTTATGGTAGATGAAAAGAAAGATTTGGTTCAGTCCAGATTACGTGTTTTGGAAAAAGTGAAAAATGATAAGGAGAGAATTGCTCGCCATTATAATAAAAAGGTTGTACCTAAGTCCTTTTCAGAAGGAGAGTTGATTTGGAAATTGATTCTGCCGATAGGGACTCGTGATAACAAATTCGGCAAGTGGTCGCCGAATTGGGAAGTACCGTTTCAAATATATAAATCTGTTTCCAAAGGGGCTTATATGTTGCAAGGACTTGATGGCGAAGTTTTTGGGAGAGTTCTCAATGGAAAGTATTGGAAGAAGTACTACTCAAGTGTTTGGATTAATTCATGATCGGTTGGATTGTACCGATGCATGGAAGCCGATGTGTTCACATCGCCTTTAGATGGCCGATAAGTATATTATCGTCCTTAGACTAAAAATTTATCATAATCGGTTGTGTTTTACCGATGTATGATGGCCGATATAATTTATATCGCCCTTAGTATTTTATCATAATCGGTTACGGTTTTGCCGATATGTGATGGCCGATATGTTTATATCGCCCTTAGTTCAGATATAATTTTATTAATGTTTGTCCAGCATTATCAAAATTAAGGGGGCATACATGTATAAAATATGGACTTCAAAAGCAATTTATGAAATTTCAAAAGTTTAAAGTTCACTACATTCCAACAAGTTCATAAAGTTACATGTTTACATACTTTTGGATAGCCGATATAGCTCTTTGCCTAATTTGTTCTATTTCATCAATGGCTTGGGCATCGGCTGCATCGGTTCCAGGGATTACTTTCAGAGACTTGGTTAGCTCAGACAGATGCTTCACAGAAGCTTTTAATTTTGATTTTTGATCTTCAATGGCTTTGGGCAAATCGGCGAGTTTCTGTTCTTCTATCGCGATCTGAGCGTTGCATTGTTCCAACTCGGCAAGGAGTTCTATCTTCTGAGCATTTAACCGATCTATGTTGATCTGTGTTGAGCTTGGTCCGGCGATCATTTCATCAAGTTTTGCTTTTTCCTCATTGATGGAAGCTCGATTGGCCAGGATGGTTGCTTCAAGATCTTTTCTTTCACGCCAGGCGGCAATCCTTTGCTTTGCCTTCTCAAGCTTGAATCGGAGTTGTTGAAAGAATGCTGCTAGAGTAAGAACATCGGCAAGCTCGTCTGGGATCTGATCTTGGATTTCTTGAAACCTGTCTCTGATTGATCCACAGCTAACCACCAAGGTTTCTAAAGAACCTTCAAGCCGATGAGAGATATCCAATAGAGTTGTTTTCACATCATCGGCTAAAGGGGCCAGAGCCTTGCTAATTGTTTTTTCTTCTTCATCCATGAACTGCCTAATGTCGAAAGAAAACATATCAGCTAGAACCTGAAAAGACAAACATGTTGAGATTGTTAAATAATGGGAAATTCAAATTAGCTGATGTGAGGTATTTGTGAGAATAATTACAGGGATGGCAGGAGCTGGTGCTGCTTGTTCTTCAACATGATGGCTACCTACAGCCGATGGAGTATGTTCACTCGATTCATGTAAAGGAGTAGGAGAATGAGGAGGCTGAAAAAAAGATAAGTTTGGGTTAGCATCGGTTATTTGGAGAAAATGTTAAGATTATAAGGATTTTACTGATGGTGTTGGTGCCCTTGGTTTTTTAGCTGCCAGCTTCTTCTGCAAAAAAAAAGAGTTAAGAATCGGTATAAAAACTTAAGTGATGGATTGAGAGTGAATACATACCCTTTGCTTGTAAGTTGGATGTGTGGGAGTTGGTGGAGTTCTTTGAGGAGCAGGAACATCGGCTGGTGGTGTTTGTTCTCTTGTCTCACTAATATTCGCAGCTGCATCATCTACTGCTTCTTCTACTTCTTCGTCATCCAAAAACTGCTCCACATCTGGATCAATTGTTGGCAAGTCATCGGTAGCAACAGTTTTTTTTTTTTTTGGATTTTTTCTGTGCAGCTGATGGAGCAGCAGCCAATTTGGATCTTTTCCTTTTGCCAACTTCAGAAGCAATCGGCACACAAGGCTGACCATGCAGTAGAGTTGAAGTCTTGGGGGCATGAAAGCCGATGAGAGAAGGAGCCAATCCACCACCGTTAGGAAGGATTCCTGAGGCATAATGGATCTCCAAACCACTTTCGCTTTGACGAGGAGGAGAAGATTCTGTTGTTTGCAAGCAAAGAAGTAAAATGGTTAAGTTTGGTGCATTGGCTTATGATTAATGAGAATGACAATGGTAAATATACTTACTTGAGGGACCACTTCAGGGAATAAATCGGTCAAATACATTGAAGCTGTTTGATGGAATAAATGTTTCTTCCAATCAATCCACCATCGGTCAAAAGCTGTACTCCTCAATATAGCTAGCTCAATGTTTTCAAGACTCCCTAGAATAGGTGCCGGTTTGTGCAATTGCCGATCCATCATAAGTGCTAATGTGATTTCTCCTCTGCTTTGGATCTTATCAGAAAAGAGCAGTCCAATCGGCAGTTGGCCCATTCCTAGTTGCCTTGCAGCACTTGGTGGATGATAAAACTCATAAGTCAGTTGGATATTTCTGCCTTGGTGAATGCCAACTGGAATTATGCAGGGGCTGATAGCTGTTGAGAATACTTCTCTGGATTTGTCAAACTTTTCAGAGTTGATTTCATCAAACCGAAAATCGGCTGGGAGCTCTAAATCAGCAAATTCTGAATATGCAAACCAAATTCTGGTATTCCTTGGAAAGCCATCATAGAAGTTTGTGAACCAATCTCTAAAGAGTTCAGCTGATAACTTGGACCCGGCATTGGTTGATGCTGCCTCTCCAAAGGACATGCAGCAGCGCGTAGCGATTTTCTCTTCATCCTCATTGGTGATCAACTCAAATCTTGGGAATTCTGCTTCTGATAGTACTGGCCGATTGACAACTTTCATGGTGTGCAGGGTGAGCCAGGTCTGAAGAAGGCACCAAGGACCACCTGTGCCGATTAATAGTCCAGAGGCTATTTTAACCGATGCAGAACTCAATGTCTGGTATAGATAACCTAGCAAGTATTTTCCCAAGGGGAATTGTTTCTTCTCTAGTAGGTTCTCGGCTATATGCTGCCAGTTGGTGGTAGGACCACAACTTGGACCGCAGAACAGGAATTTTTCCAGCCACATCAGAAGGAAGGCTGTATGTTCTTTCGAGGTGACAGGTCTAGTGCCCATATTCTTTGTAACATATCCTGTCCAGCCACCTATGCTTCTGGTCTTGAACTCAAAACTGTTCTTGGTGTTCAAACTAACCTGATTAGCTGATGAGGTTATGTCCAGACCAGTTATCTTAATGACATCTAGGAGAGTGGGGGTCATTGGTCCTTGATTAAAAAGGAAAGCATTCAAAGCAGTGGACCAGAAGTAAGTTGCAGCCGACATCATGGGTTCATCTTTAGCCATATCTGCTGCAGTGATGGCCAAAGCTTGGGCTATGCCGATTTCTTCCCAATGAGTTTGTTTACTAGCCGATACTCGCTTGTACCAAGCTGGCCAACTCTTTTCAACTGATGGCCAAGACTTGAAGGTGTTTTTCCAAAGACCTAAATTAGGGTTGGTCAGTCTAAAGGGGATTCGGTTGGTTTCGGCATTGATAAACTCGGTTGGATTTGGATTGCTGATTGGGCCGAGAAAGTACTGATTTTCATGAACTATGCTAGGAATCGCAATCTGATGAGTAAGATGCTACAGGAAGAGAGGAAAGAAAGATTGAGCAAAGAAAGGATTGATTTAATGTAAAACGGGGAAATTAAGCCGATGGTACTTACCTCAGCATATTCGGCGGTTGGTGCGCTTGAGGGCTCGGCGGAAGTCGACATTACTGGAGGGGGATTCGTCGTCGCAAGAATCACCTGCGGAATCGCCGAAGAGCTTGAGGAGATCGACGGAGAAGATTGGGGAAAGTTTGTTGGCTTGTGCAGTGAAAACGGAGATAACGCCGTGAAAAGTGGCGAGGTGGTAGTTACTATTTAAAAGAAAACGTGGTAACAGCCAAAACAGAATCGGAAAGGGAAACCCTATATATACTCGGGGAAGAGATTGAGCGAATCCGCAACATTACAAATGTAACGGACTTAGGGGGCATGTGTTAACGACCAAATTTGGTAAGCTATGAACTAGGTTCAACATCGGAATTGAAGCGGAATTATCAGGAAATCATCTTCAAAGAAAACAAAGTGCGCATCGGCTATGAGGGAATCGGCTGGAGACTGCATCGCCTGAGATGGATAGGACAGAAGATAGCTGATGCAGCCGATATCACGAAGATGGTTATATAATCGTCTCCGGGATTGATCGACGTGCTGTGCAAGGATTGCCATGATAAAGATAAGCTCACGGATAGGCAATTGTATCTATTAATTAGGGTATTTTAAATAGTTTCTTTAAAAATATGTTTCGGCAAGAGTCTGCCTGAAAGACTTGTTTGTATCTTAATGGTTGTAACCGTTTTAGTGTTGTGCCTGGCAAGGACTAGTCATGTATCTCGGGTATAAATATAACCCGATCCTATGTAATTAGTCACACACAGTTCAATAACACTTTCGGCGCATCGCCATCTTTTCTCTTTTCGTTTCTTTCGACGAGTTCTTGCTTCGAGTTGGGCTGCATCGGTTTCGATCTCCAGCGAAAAGGTAAAATTTGTTCTGGCGGTTTACGTTCTCAGGATTAGTGCTTATATCTTCATGACACTCTAATCTTGTTTATGTAATTCGCCAAGTTATCATATATTTTACATAATTCTTACCAATATCTCTATTTAATCTACTATCGACTAAAATTTGCATGCAAAAGACAGCCGATTAGGTTAGATCTTGACGTTGATTTGGATTATATAAGATATCTACCATTCTATAAATCTTCGAGTGGCTTGATTGTCTAGATATTGTTCTTCTTTTCATACTTAGTGCTGCATCAGTTGAGTTTGATCTATTAAGTCGTCCTTAGAACATCAATCTCTAGCCTGCTTCCTGGCTGCCGATTAGAATAGCATCGGAGTTTCAGCCGATCTTATCTGATTTAACTACGTTTGCTCCATATGCTCTATTGACATGTTAAATCTGCCTTTTATGTCAAGATATTATTGCATTACATATATTAAGCTTTTGTTCGATATATTTTTGCTTGTTTTAATATCTTAACATAAAGTTGCATCGGAGTATTGGTCGATGCATGCTAGATCTATCTGATCGTGTTTGGTATATTTTGCTTGTTTTAATATCTTAGTATAAAGTGGTACCGGAGTACTAGCCGATACATATTAGATCTAGTTTCATCGGCTAAGCTATGAGTATATATAATCTTTATCTTGAGATACTTTTAGATATTAAGTGATTTATACTGTCTCGGCATGCTGTCCGATCTATCCCAATCATTTGATTTAAACATACTTCAAGATATAGATTATATATTACTGTTATCTACAGCCGATCGGATAGATTTAATCTTATCTTGCTTTTATTATTCATTGCCGATCGATCTTAAGATGATATCGGCTCAAGGATAAACGATATGTCATCAGCTACTAGCCGATCGGTTATCGTTTATGGATTTAACCCTGTTTATTTCTTTCTTTGTTTCTTGTTGGTTACAAGATTAAACCAACTGGCATGCCTTTGAACCCAAGAGCAAGACTTAGGACCTGCACTGGAGTTAAGCAGATCTCCCAGGCTAGTGTGTGTTTTTCGCATCAACAAATATATGGCATATGCGGTGTGAATCCCGAATAACATGATCCGAGTGATATACTGACTACTTTGTAAAATATGATGCGAGCAACTTAAAGTTGTGTACATCATGGAAAATTCACATAGCAAAACAACTATAAAAGAAGCTTGTATGCCGTGAATAAAGAAAATTTCAAAGTATTGAGCATACACCATGCGCACACTGCTTTAACAAATGTGCTTAAGTCCCTAAAAGACACATGGTTTCACCACACCCGGAAATATACGACATACGTGGTGTAAAATCCGAGTAAATAAACTCATAAAGAATTTACCAACCGTCTGGAAAATGACCAAATATATAATCAGCCTAAGCCATAATATTGGTCAATAAATATGCACACTTCCGTGGCAAAAAAGCAACGATATTGTATCCAACTGATCGCTTTATAAATCCAAACAGTCCCTTGACTATATAAAAAAAAATCAGCGGGACGACTATATAAAGCTTCACTGTTTAGCACCTTTTAAAATGCATTGTACCAACTCCTAAAAAGTTAAGTAACAGCGGTATAAAAGGATTTTAAGGTATTGGGCACTTGATCACGTGCACTTTTGCCTAAGCAAAAAATGCCTAACTCCCTAAAAGAACGTGACAGGCCACACCTGAAAATATGGGCTGCAGACATATTAGGCCTAGACCCAAATATGCCCACCGATACCCTTAAGATAAGACGTATATAGCACGCCTATTAATATGCTCCCGAGTGACAAATCTCCTGGGTGATGTAGATCAAGTACATATCATCTGAGTATCTTCTGAACCAAGCAGCTATCCCTCATGGAGAGTACCAAAGTAGATGTGATAATCAAATCCCGACTAGCGCAAGTACTCAGCTGATGGCCTTCGCGGGGAATGATGAATAATCCAGTCTGTGAGCATAAGAAATTAGCTCATGACCATGAATCCATGTTGAATGTATTCGGAATAAATCCAAATTGAAGATATAATCCTCGCACTTGCGTTGATGAGCCCGTAAGCATGTAGCTTATCCTTCTGTTGTAGTCACAATTGTCTATTAGTGGTAGCTGACGTAGTCGACATGGAGACGAAATGACCAACATGAAGATGATATCATCCATCAGAGCTGATAGAAGATGTCAGTGGTAGTAAAAACAGTGACACCAATCAAAGGTGATGAAGTCGCACAGCCGTGGAGGCAAAGAAACCAGTCGGCAGCGGTCAGGTCAGCTAGCAATGAAGATGAAGGTGCCCAACAACAACGACAGAGCAGTCGGTGGCGACGAAAGCAAGCCGACGATGAAGACGTAGACGCGCATCAACGGTGATGGCGAAATCCACCAATCATGAAGATGAAGAAAATAGTCGGCGACGACAAACGCATCCGACGGTAATGATGATTAGCGGCAACAGAGATAGCCGGCTATGATGACGAAGTTGCCCATCAACGGCAGCAGTGTAGGCTATGTTGAAGAGGCTTGACAGGATGTTGATGAAGATGACGATGTCGGCGATCCAATCAATAGCGGTGTAGCAGCCGATGATAATGACGAAGACGCTCATCAGCGTTTGCGTAGTAGGTCAACTGTGAAGGTGAAATAATAAGTCGGCGAAGACATAATCATCCATTAGCAATAGCGGAGATGTCAGGGCCGATGAAGCAGAGGTGCTAGTGATGATGTCAGTGACAATAATCCATCAAACTTTTGAGAAGATATCAAAGCTCGAGTAGTTTCCTTGATGCGAGCGTGTGCATAACGAAGACTGATGCAACGCCCCTTGATTTATAAAGATGCCAGTAGAACTTGGTCTTGTAGCTGTTGCAGATGCTTCACTTGGAGGAAAGTATATGCTGTTGTCCAACTCAACAAAACTGAGCTGATTGGTTGATAACTCTAAACTCCCGGACATGTAGATTAAATCTCAAACTTGATAGTTGAAAATTTTGGAGTAAATTGTGGCAGCGTCCAGAAATCCAAATGCCGGTGTAATAATTGGAGTCGCTGAAGTCAAATTTCGGCTCTGAAGTGAAGACAAAGATAATAACTCCCAGAGTTGACTCATTGATTGATTGATTACTTCATCTTGACATAAAACTTGTCGAATTTTGAGTCTTGTATTTGTGTAGCCCCCCGACTCTTTGGTTAGTTGGAAAGCAACTGAACATAGAGTCGAGAACTATAGCTTCCTGTCGTCGAATAGCCATCACTTGAGTGAAGATGCATGTTGAAGATGTTCGAGTAGAAATATTGAAGATTGGAACACCACTTGTTGTTGTAAAATAACATGACATCATATTTGGTGAGGCATGCCGAGATGTCGAGGCTCTTGTAGATGTCGTGGTTGGTGAAGCAGCAAAACTTGCGAAGTAGCGGCAATTGGTTTTGCCAGTGCAGAAGACAATAAAGATGAAGTCGCTCCACCATGGTGAAAAAGTTGCATAGCCATGATGAAGTGAACACGAGTCGATGGCAACAGAAGCAAACTGGTAGCGAAGACGCGTAGTTGTGAAGATAAAAACACTAGTCGGCGGCGACTTAACCAATCGGCGACGGAAGAAGTAGAATGATGACGAAAACGAATATGTCCTTGAACGGTGGCAAAATAGGCCAGCCATGAAAGTCAAGGCACCATGGGCGGCGGCGAAGGCAAACAGGCAATGAGGATGACGCCAGTAAATGATGACGAAGACGCGCAGCCGTGGAAGCGAACAAGCCAGTCAGCGTCAGACAAGACGGCCAGCAATGAAGACGATGACGTCCATCAGTAGTGGTAGTGGTATAAACCAGCCGTAGAGGCGAGGACACCAGTCAACAGCAGACGAGATGACCGGCGATGAAGATGATAAGGCCAATCAACACTAGCAGAATCATGCAGCCATGGAGGTGAAGAAACCAGTCGGCAGCAGACGTAGACAGCTTGCGTTGAAGATGATGACGCCTATTAGCAGTGGCGACGATGTGGCCAACCGTGAAGACGGTAGCACCAGTAGGTATCATACGAGGCGGCCGGTCGGTGAAGATGTAAACGTTCAACAACGGCGACATAATAGGCCAGCCGTGCAGGCGGAAACACCAGTCGGCGGCGGAGGAGGCGGCCGGTCGGTGAAGACGTAGACGCCCAATATCGGCGGCATAATAGGCCAGCCGTGCAGGCGGAAACACCAGTCGGCGGCGGAGGAGGCGGCCGGTCGGTGAAGACGTAGACGCCCAATATCGGCGGCATAATAGGCCAGCCGTGCAGGCGGAAACACCAGTCGGCGGCGGAGGAGGCGGCCGGTCGGTGAAGACGTAGACGCCCAATATCGGCGGCATAATAGGCCAGCCGTGCAGGCGGAAACACCAGTCGGCGGCGGAGGAGGCGGCCGGTCGGTGAAGACGTAGACGCCCAATATCGGCGGCATAATAGGCCAGCCGTGCAGGCGGAAACACCAGTCGGCGGCGGAGGAGGCGGCCGGTCGGTGAAGACGTAGACGCCCAATATCGGCGGCATAATAGGCCAGCCGTGCAGGCGGAAACACCAGTCGGCGGCGGAGGAGGCGGCCGGTCGGTGAAGACGTAGACGCCCAACAACGGTGCTGTGACCTACCAACCGTATAGGCGAAGACACCAGTCGGCGGCGAACGAGACGGCCGGTCGGTGAAGACAACGACACCCAACAACGGTGGTGTGACCAACCAACCGTATAGGCGAAGACACCAGTCGGCGGCGAACGAGACGGCCGGTCGGTGAAGACAACGACACCCAACAACGGTGGTGTGACCAACCAACCTATAGGCGAAGACGCCAGTCGAAATTCGGAATTAAAAATAAGGAATATTAGAAGTAGAGTATAGAGTCCATATAGAAATACAATTAGGAAATAACTGAAATTCGGAATTAAAAATAAGGAATATTAGAAGTAGAGTATAGAGTCCATATAGAAATACAATTAAGAAAAAAAATAGAAATTTTGAATTAAAAAATAAGGAATATTAGAAGTAGTGTATAGAGTCCATACTAAAATTTGGAATAAACATAATAAAATTAAAGGTAGTGTTTAGAGCCCGTATAAAAATACAATTCACAAATAACTAAAATTCGAAAATAAGAAAAATATGGGAAGAAGAGTTTAAAGTCAATATAGGAATACAATTTAGAATTAACTGAAATTTGAAATTAAAAATTAAAGAATATTGAAAGATGAGTTTAGAGTCCACATAGAAATACAATTAGAAATAATAAAAATTTAGAATTAAAAAAAAGAAATATTAAAAGACGGGTCTAGAGTCCATATAGGAATATATATAATTTACAAATAACTAAAATTTGATATGAAAAATAATTAATAACTAACACGTATATAAAATACAATATGAATATTACACATTAGTAGTTTCGTAAAGTTATTGCAAAATTTAAAAATATGCTATCATTTTAATATATTTGAATAATACAATGAGAAAACACATATGCTATTATATGAGAGAAAATATAATGATGCTAGCCGCGCAATCTGCGCAGGCCACCATGCTAGTTGGCGTATTAAGTCCCAAGAGGGTATATGTGTGAGATAATTGATTTTGATATTTAAAGATTATTGGCGAAGTGGATTACTGACTATGTCACTGATCAGACCAAAAGTGGAGTAGGCCGGTCAAACCAGTGTGTAGAGCGCGGTCGGCCAGCCTAACGGTCTGAACGGCTAGCCCCTGATTGGAGTCGGTTTTGGGTTGTTTATTTGGATACTTAGGATTATATCATGTTTATGACTTCTAGATGATTTCTATTCTAGATGATTTCTATACGTATGAATGTTATATGCTAATGTTGAGTCAAGTTAAAAAAAAAACTCACTACTACATAACTAGGCTATAGTAGCACAATTCTGCAACACATACAGAAATGTGCTACTTGGGAATACTGCAGTAGCACAAAGCATGTGTTACACAGAAAGGTTGTAACATATATTGCATATAGTGTGAAACATATTACAGGAATAACTACAGTAGCACATAAGATGTGTTACTAAGGCTATCTGCTACTTGAAACTTTAAGAGTGCCTTCTGAATTTTGTTAGCATATAAGATTAGACAAGTATTACAATAAGTATTGACCACTGAAGAGTTTATGCTATTTAAATGTTCCTGTAAGAGTTTGTACCATTTAGTATTGACCACTAAATGTTTATGTATATATATCGCAGATTAGTAAAGCTGTGATAATCAAACATGCTATGACAGTAGAAAAATGAGGTTATGCTAACTGTTGTGTAATAAAAATCATAGAATCCCTACTAAGTTGTGTTCTAAATTGATTCATAATGCAAAGGAATCTTCCATGAGATAAATTAGGCAGGTATGGATGCTTTCCGAGCGATAATATCACCAACCAATTTAATTAGTGATTTTGAAAAAAAAATTGATGTATACAAATGCTATAGCTATACATAACCAAAAAAAATGGTATATCGCACTCAATTTGTTTAAAAATTAATCACCTTGAGTATTGTCACCAACCAATTTAATTTTTTTTTTTTTGACCAAGGGCACAAAGCCCCCATTTCCATTACTAGAAATGATCAAAGCTACAAAGTTCAGGAAAAAAAGAAAGACATAAGAACCCTTACAGGGTTGGTTTTGTAACATGATAGCTGATAAAGATAAATCTGTGTGAATTAGATGACTAGAAAAATCAATATTAATTCTAGTTTATGTAAGGAAATTAAAACGATAGACCTGGTAAATGTTTGTCACACAAACTCTTAATGATGCACGTATGTCATCGGCGTGCAGGGCCAGATATGAGTCCGGAGTATGCATGGCTGAGTCCGATCAGTCGGCTCCGAGCCCACATCAACTCCGATTCATGTTAATAATTGAATCTCGCCAGAAACTTTGATATTTGACGAGAAAACATTGGCGGTGGCTGAGAATTGATGTATTTCTTGGTAGCGGCTGAGCCATGTAGATCCTCGTATATGCTGACGTCGGAGATTGATGTGATGAATGTAGCGGTTGACCGGGGGCTGACCGAAGTCAGATTGGATTTGAAGTTGGCTGCTTGGAGAGCTTGGAATAGATCACTGCAGTGTTCGGGAGATCGAACAGGAATTTGCTGAAATTGTCGGCGGCGAGAAAGTCAAACTCCTCATGCAAGAAATCTGCCCTGAAGTGAACACAAAGCCGGCGACTCATGGAGTTGATTCCATCGCACTTCTCGACGGGAAATTCGACGCAACCCCTACCTAGCGCGCCAACTGTCGAAACATGAATTCGGCAATAATAAAAGGGGGTAGCGCACCAGACCTAGAAGTGGATGGATGCGGAGACAAGGATTTAGACAGGTTCAGGCCCTCTCAATAAGAGGTAATACCCTACTCCTGTTTGGGGATTTTAATCCGCCGGGTATAGTATAGATCTGACGATCATATTGTGTCATACCTCCTAGAGGGCCTCCTGCCCACCTTATGTAGGGTGAGGGGCAAGATTACATGATAGAAACCTTAACCAATACGGTATCGGTTTCCTAAATCTACTTTACAACATTATCAAACCAGGACTCTAGGCCGTTCCATAATATACAAAGAAACGTAATACCCAACTCATGATCTGTTACATATTTCATAGATATGAGTTATCCCCTATAACTAGTCGGATAACCATGCCGTGTGGGTATATGGTACCCATAATCTCCACACTAGACATAGTTTCTATAAACTCCACATCATCAAAAAAAAATAGTACTAGACACTACTCTTCCAATGCAAACACCACTATTCCATACTTAACTTTAATGCTACTTATCTCACATGGTGTCTTGGATGTTATGTAGAAACCATGTCTCATGCAAGACATGGTTTCCTTCTCTTTCCTCATTTATTCACTTGCCACATCATTTTTCATCCTAGATGGCAGCTTATTTAATGCTATAAACACCATCCTAAGGGCAGTCCCAACCCTCCACCTAGGATGGTGTCTATGGCATTAACTATATTGCCATATAGGACTTTTAGCTTATGTGGCACTATATTAATTAAGAGAGAGAGTGAAGAGAGGAAGAAATTGGGTCTTATGCAAGACACAGCTTCAACACGAGAACCTATGTACTAGACACTATCAAGTTTTGCATTGGGAGAGAATAGTGTCTTCATAATAGACGAAGAATAAATATGATTGGTAGAAAAGAGAGATGGTGTATTTATTAATGGCCCACTCTAAGAAATCATGGGTTGTGGAGTGTAGTTTCTATTTATGATGTCTTATTGACATGGCACCACAGACACTACTTATGGACACTATGGGTTAGGACTTCCCTAATCATTGGGTTGGGAATGGCCTAATACTACTACCACTAGTACATTATTACTACTACTAGTAATACTAGTACTACTATAATTGTTTTTATATGTATATATATGACGTATACAAAGTTTATATATGACGTATACAAAATTTATATACGTGTATACAAACTTTGTATACGTGTATTTTTTATTTTTTATATACGTATATGTATAAAAATCAAAAAATACACACACACATATATATATATATAAACTTTGTATACGTGTATACAAAGTTTGTATATACCCATATACAAACTTTGTATATGCGTATACAAAAGTTTTGGGTTTTTATATACGTGTATGTATAAAAATAAAGAATACACATGTAAACTTTATATACGCGTATACAAAGTTTGTATATACTCGTATACAAACTTTGTATAGGCGTATACAAAGGTTGTATACATATGTATAAAAACGAAAATAACTGAAAACATACAAAAAGAAAAAAAAGAAAAAACAAAAAAAGGAAAGAAAAAAACAGGAAAAAGAAAAAAGAAACCGTCCGCCAGAAAAAAAAAATTTCCACGCGCCGTCCTCCGCCCTCCTCCCCGCGCAGAGATAAGCTTAAAGCCATGAATCCCTTTTATGCATATCTGGATCTGGATCCTAAAGAACAAACATATAGGATGAGTAGTATCTGATATAAATATAATACTCGAGGAAAATTCAAGTATTTTAAAATATTTATAAATATGTATTTCTCCTCTTGTCAATTTTGATTTCTCCGAGCAGATGACTCCTTACGTTTAAACACTCTGCCCAACTAGTCATAGTCCCCAAGCATTGGGAGTCGGCTTAGGCACTTCCCAAACATGCATATGAGTGACATGAGTTCGTCATTAATGGAACAAAGTTTCACGGATCAGAGTTTACTACTCGGGTACTTTTACAATTATTAAGAGCAGAAAATAAATTATTTTATCTCTATGCTTTTGATTTATTTCGAGTAATACTTAGCACCTTGCGTTACTCGGTCCATCCAACGAGCCCCCGGGTGCTAGGAATCGGCTCAAAGGCAACTATCCATTGGCAAACCAAACGGAAATCATAGGAAGATGGAACTCCATAACTCGATAGGCACTTTTATACTCAGATTATGTCGCGAGCAATCAAGATAAATAGTATGAAAATTGTTGAAAAAATATGATATAACATCTGTAGCCCCCGACTCACTAGTCAACGGCAAACCAGTTGATGTAGTGAGGTAGAGGAAAAGGAAAATATCATATAAAGAAAATTTAATGATGACTTAGCTTTGTAATATTCCCCTTGGTGATGGCAGAGGTGGCCAATGTGGGAACAAAGTCGTCCATCAATAATAATGAAGACACCAGTTGGCGGCGGCGGGAGCAAGCCGGTGGTGTAGATGACGAGGTCCATCAACGGCGGCGGAGTCCACCAACCGTATAGGCGAGGACACCAGTCGGCGGCGACGGAGGCAGGCCGGCAGTGAAGTCATAGACGCCCAACAACAGCGGCATAATAGGCCA
>CM020186.1:5692270-5725688 GCA_009805545.1 Oryza longistaminata
TCCCGAAAGGCGGGAAAGTGATCATTGTGGATGGTCTCCTGCCGGAGACCCCAAATACTAGGTCCAGCTGCACGGGATTCATTCACCATGGATATGATCATGTTTGTCCTCTTCAAGGTAGGAAAACAGAGGACGGAGCAAGAGTTTGCAAAGCTTGCCAAGGAAGCTGGCTTTACCGGTACCTTTCGGTCGACCTACATATTCTTGAACTTCTATGCTCTTGAGTTCAATAAGTAGCTATATACCTAGAAAACAGTATGGTCTTGAATAAGAGTTGCTAGCTCGCGTGTGTGTACTTATATCTCTCTATGATATGTTTCTATTCCTATGTATGTCCCTATTGTGTTGTGTCCTACAGCTAATCTAAAATGTTAATCTTCGGTGTACCATATACATGTGCTCATGGTCCCTGTTTGGATAGACACTACTACAAAAGAGATTTGTCTAGACGGGCAAAACCGATCGCGGATTTTGTGCCCACCTTTACACAAACGACTGGAAATCGACATTTCCACATGTAGGCTGTGGCCTGGGAGCATTTCCTTGTACACTGACAGCTAGTGGAAATCACTGATAGGCATTCAAATTGTACAGTACCTCATTTTCAAAATTTATGTTTGCACAGACCATTCGTTTTATTAAAAAATTAGTATAAATACGTAAAGTATAGGTTAAAATTATATTTTTATTTGATGATAAAACAAATCATGACAAAATAAATGATATTTATAAAAAAATGAATAAAATGAATGATCAAATGTTATGTGAAAAGTCAACGGCGTCATACATTTTGAAAGGGAGTATAACACAACTGTAAACAGTCACTGCTCTGTTTTGACTAGATCTGAATCCACATTGACGATTCTATACAATTAGCCATTACACTCTCACTGTGGTAGCTAGGGGAGAGAGAACAAATTAACAGACTATAAATTCGAAAGTTTTGGAAGATAAAAACTGTCGAACATTTTTTTAGAAATTCCGTAGCTTAAAATGTAAAGAGTAATAAAGCTATTAACGGTAGCGAATAACAAGCTTCTAGCAAAGATCATGGTAACAGAAACAGAGTTTGCCTAGATTTCAGTAGAAAGCAAATGCTTATGCTTGAACCAGTATGTCATCACTGCTGTCTGTCCAAAGTCTCTTCACTGCATATTTTGCCGTCCATGAAGTATGAATCTCCTAAATAGGTGATTATAATTAGTCATCAAGAGTATCACTATAAACAAATTTGTCAAGAATGAACTGAAAAAACAAAAAATATTTGAACATAGGACCAAATCTAAAGTTTAATAGCTTATGGAGTCTGTTAAAGAAACTTTTGCACAATAGAGTATCGTAGCATACATGTGAATGGTGATATGTGAACTTTCGAAATGCTACCTTCTAGACAAGCTGTACCCATTCTTCAAGTGACGCGAGAGAATCGGGATATATTGCGTTTGCAAACAAACTTCCAATTTGTCTCAAATACAAATCAAACTAGGGAAAGTTGCGTCACAAAACAACTGAAAATGAAATTAAAAAAAAAACAGGGAATTTACTAATCGGAAGAACATATTAAAATAAAGGCATTTCAGGAGGACTCTTGGTTGAAAAATTCAAAACAATTTTGGCATGTTGAGACATTTTGCACATAAATTGTTTGAGCTAATAGGAGATACACATACATGACAAAATAAGAACAAGGAGGTCAGAGAAGGCAGTACCTATGTGCACCCTGGCAATGTGGGAGATATTATTCCATTCAGGGCTTTCATATACTCCAACCTTCTCCTCCAGTTCTTTGCAGCAGCAAATGATATCGAGCTTCTGCAGAGAGGATGGGAAATCAGGAAGAGACTGAAGCTTCCCAGCACCAGATAACAGCAAGAAGTTGAGAGAGCATAGGTCTCGCATATGGAGGGGCAGAGATTCCAAAGAACTGGCACTCAAAATCTTCAGGGATTGGAGCTTTCCATGGTTCTGAAGAAGCCATTCCTCAGGTAAGCTCTCCAGCTGCGTTCCACCTCTGATCACCAACCCCTTGGTGTGACACAGACCCTTGAGTGGCTCAAGATGCAGTATGTCTGGCAGATCAATTTCAAGATAGTCTATCTGCAGGGTGCTAGTAGTCACCACCACAGGCTCTTCACCACTAGACGATGCGTCGGGAGTTTGAGATGACCCGATCGCCATAAGCTTACTACAAGCACTGATTTTCAGCTCAAGAAGGTATTGAAGGGAACCAAGACCACCCAAGGATGACAGATTCTCGCATCCTATTATCTCGAGAGACTTCAGAGACTTGAGGCTCTTGAACACATCATCTGAGGGGAGTGATTCTAGGTATTTGCACTTCTCCAACACCAGCTCAGAAAGATGCGTGAGTCCTTGTAGTGCTCCAATCAGTGGAAGTTCAAGTTCACCACAGTAATTGACATACAGATTTTGAAGTGCTAATGGCAGGAATCTATCTCCAACACCTCTCGATGTCCTCAGCTTTGGACAGTTTCTGATATCAAGCTCTCTAAGTTCATTCATCTGTTCAAATGCCAACGGAGCAGCCTCCAGATCTTCACAATCTGCGATGCGTAGGACATGGATGCTTTTGATGTAGTCTCCCTGCACTAGAAGGCTCTCTTCAAGTGAGTTCAGACATTTACATTCTTCGACAACTACGACCAGCAGCCTGGATGACTTGGTCTCGAGGTTCTCGTTGCATTCCTTTCCTATCCTAGGAAGTTTGGTCAAACCAACATTACTTGTTTCAAAATGAACCAAGGTAGTAGGCAGGATAGGCAATGCCCTCAGCTCTTTGCAGCGTCTTACTATCATAGTGTCAAGATTTGGAGGAAGGGATAAATCAACACAATTACTACTTGAGGCCTCAGATGATTGACCAATCTGTTGCAAGCTAGGAAGGCACTCCAACCAAAGATGTTTAAGAGATACTAACTCTCCAAGCGAAGGAAGTTTTTCCCAATATAGACATCTTGCCAACTCGAGTGACACTAGGTTCTTGATGCAGAGATTTTCAATCCAAATAGGAGACCTTACACCACCATAACCTGAAATTCTCAGTGTTTCAATATTAGCATATGGCTCAAGGTGATTAAGAAGCAACTCATCTTTTCTGTTTTCCACAGCCGCACGTGCTGACCATGCCAAAGATAACAAGGTGATATATTTCTTATTATTTAGCTCGACATTGTCAGCTTCTTCATGGCTCTCAACATTCTCAAGACCAAGCACCTCTAGTTCACGAAGAGTACTCAAGTTGCTGATTGCGCTTATTTTGTTACCTTTGCCACCTTGGATCCTGTAGTTGTGCAGCTCCTGAAGTGAAGTGAGCCTTCCAATTGGGAACTCACCAATTTTGCCGTAATTCACATATCGCAGATGATCAATGTTTCCCAAATACTTTCACTTGTTTTGGCTCTTCGCGAGAACCATTGAAACATTTAACTAGCAATAAGTGATAAAGTTTCACAAGTCCACATATGGTATCAGGAGATATCCTAGGTAGATCAATGTAACGGAGGTGCTTTAGATGAGCAATTTTTGGAAGATGAAATGTATTCTCCAAATTTGATTGCAGTAGACGCAGCGATTTTGATTGTTCCATAACATTTTCAACTGCATGAAATAAATTGCTGTCAATCAAACCTGAGCCTTCAATGATAACAGTGCGCACATTCTTAAAATGTAAGATCTTCTTAACCTCCTCAGTAGATAAATGGTCAATTCCTGAAATACATAGGTGTCGAACTGTATCCTTCTCATTTTCCAACATGCCAGGACTGATTATTCTTGCACATTCTCCAGAAGATACATACCTTACCAGTTCATGAATTAAGTCATGCATTATGTAATATTTTTCTTTCCTTTGACTATACGGATCTACTTTGATATTGGTTTCAAAGAATGATTTCCCAGCTAATTGAGCCAAGATCTGTTCTCCAATGTCCTCGAGCCTTTTTGGTGGTTTATTTCCAGCTTGTGAGATCAGTCCTGAACCTATCCACATCAGCACTAGGTCTTTCATTTTAAATGCATAATCTTGCGGGAATATACTACAGTATCAAAAGCAAATCTGAAGGTCGGTTGGTAGACAGTAGTAGCTTAGTCTGAGGACTTCCATAATATCATCTTCACTTCCTTTAAAATGTTGCAAACCTTCTTGCAAGAAATTGTTCCAGTGTTGAAAACTCATATTGCTCCGCAAATGGCCACCGACAACCTTTGTTACCAGGGGACATCCTCCTAATTTCTTCACAATTTGTTTGCCGACTGATTTCAAATTTGGAAAATCTTGTGGATTCTGACCAGAAAATACAGAATGACTGAAGAGCTCAAGATTTTCACCTTCTTCTAGTCCTTCTATTGACAAGAACTATGTTTCAATTCCCATGGCTTCTGCGGCCAAAACAGCTACTGACTGCATCCGTGTTGTTAACAAAATTTTGCTCCCACTCTTCCCTGTCCTTAGAGGAGCAAACAACTTTTCCCATTTATCTATTTTCTTATCTTCCCACACATCATCTAAAACAAGCAAAAAATCAGTAGAATACTTCAGTTTGTGTATTAGGTTTTGCTGTAGTGTCTCCAAACAATTAGCATTAGGTTTTGCCCCTGTAGCAGATTCTAGTATTTTACTTGTCACAGATGTTACATCAAAGCTATCAGATACACACACCCATATAACCTTGAAATTCTTCCTAACCATTTCTTCACAAACACGTTGAGCCAACGTAGTCTTCCCCATGCCACCGTGACCAATTAACGACAGAATAGGAATATGGTTAGTGCTCATCAAATTTCCAGAAGCGTCAGTTGATGCCTTTGTCAGCCATCTAACTATCTTTTCTTTCTCCTTTTCTCGTCCAACAAATTTAGGTGGAGTTAATGTCAAACCTGTCGCACGATCATCGTTCGTTGAATACTCCTGCTGCTGACTACACGAAGCAACCTCTTTGAGATGTTCTGTGACTGTGAGAATGCTCATAATATCTGAAGCAACCTTGTCTAAACCCTCCACAGCTTCCCTCAACCTCTTGAGAGTGCCCCGGTGAGTAAATTGTTTCAAATTCTTGTCCAAAATACTGACATGTTTAACAGACTTAATAACTTTGTGCTTCACCTTAGAGAAAGAGGAACCCCAGACACTAACCTTGTGGTCCTTTGCCATTTCTTTGAGTTTGTAGTACTCGAGCACATCGATCACGTCCTCAGCCTCCTCAACTGCGTGACCTGAGCTGCCATAACCATGCATCTAGTGCACTGCTATGTTCCTTTACATACCTGGGGTTGACAATATCGAGCACGACCTGGATCTTCGGCATCGACTGCAGTAGCCTGTTCTTAATATCTTCGATGCCTTCAACCTTGTACTCTTTCAGGTAGGTGAAAGCCTTGTTGATCCAGAAGGAGATGGCTGCAGTTGCCACTGCCTTTCCAGCAAACACTAGTGCCATGGCAGAAGCTATAGAGAAAGATCTCTATGGAGAGATTAGTATATTACAGCATATGGAGATGCAATTCAAATTTGCAAGAGAAGAAGCAACACAAAGAGAGATTCAAGACGAAGATGGCTACTGTAGAAGCACACAAAGGAAAAAAATCCTCTCCATGCACATGTCAATGTAACTATATCACAGGCTCATATGCATCAGGATCCCAAATCTTGTGCATCTAAATAGGAGGCACAGTTCTAGTACCTGTAACAATGGCATCTTCAGTCTGCAGCTTTGTTAATTGTCTTGAGGGTGACTGGACTAGATGGAGTATCTCTGAAGAAATTTCATAGTTGGGAACCAGTCAATGCCATTAGTTATGTCCAGACTATGGATGTGGACAGCACAGCACTCATTTGATTTAACTACGCCTACTTGCAGTACTTTGTTGCTAAGTCTTCTGACTGCAAATTTGTATATATGTGGCTCAATCTTTCCACTCAAAGGGAAGTGCTCCCTACTTGTCTGACTTCCCGCTTTCCTATAATCTTGTAAGAAAATAGAAAGCCCACTTGTACTACCTTCTGTATTTTTATGGTGCAGATTGCAGATCAATCCCTCTGGTGAAAAAGTGGCATGCTATCTAGCAACAAAATTATTATGATTTTAATGAACTTTTGGACAATCCATATGAAATATGTATGTATAAGTGTTGGGAAAGATTTTTCGTAGCATAAATATCGTTAGATTTTTTTTCTCCAAATATATTACAAGAAAATTGTTGGTCGATATTGTGAATTTTCGATACCGTCCTGTCTAAACCATCACATTTCTGTGATGAGATCTAGGTAGTTAGCTAGTATTTAGCTGAGTAACATCCAAAGAATTAATAGGTTCAGAATTCCTCATTCTGAAGTGGTTCCCTCACCAAAATCCCTGGTTCTGCAATTAGAAAGACATTCTTATAAAACCGACATTTCTAACATTACATGTCAGTATTTACAGAACCGCGCACGACACAACCAATTCTCAATGCAATGTCTGTGTAAGATGTAATATGAGGGGTACTTGTTTTTTCCTCAATAGATTCTACTACTGAGTCTTTTACCCCTATGCCATTAAAAAGTTGGAGGTTACGTATGTGCCACAAAAAAGTTTTGAGTCCATGTATGCCATGACATAAACTTCGTTTTACCCGTGTGCCATTCCATCCACCTTCTGTTAGAGAATGAGCTCTGATCATGTGGGACCCACGTATTGAAATGACTAAATTGCCCCCCAAAGATTTTTCATCTCTACTCTCCTCTCTCGTGCCCTGCCTAGCCTAGCCGCCGCCGCCGGTCGTCGCCGCCGTCGGCACGCGCCGCCACGCCGCTCGTCCTCGCCGGCACGCCGCCGGTCGTCGCCGTCGCCGGCACGTCGCCACCGCGCTCCTCGCCTCGCCGGCACGCCGCCGCAGCCCCCGTCGTCGTCGTCGGCCGGCACGCCGCGCGCCGCCTCGCCTCGTCTAGCCGCCGCCGCCACTGGTCGTCGCCGTCGCCGGCACGCACCGCGCCGCCGCCGCCTCGCTCGTCTATCCGGCGGCGCACCTCTAGCCGCCGCCTGAGCCGGTCCGTCGCCGTGGCCGGTCGTCGGCGCCAATGGTGGCCCCTGCCGGCGCTGATTCCATCCATTAGCAAGGGCAAAATAGATATTTCAAACCTCCGTTTGTCTCCGTTAGTGCTGATTCCATCCAAAGTGGCGCACAGGTAAAAGAAAGTTTGTCTCATGGCATACATGTAACTCAAAACTATTTTGTGGCACACACGTAACCTCCAACTTTCTTAATGGCATAGGGGTAAAAGTCTCTCTACTATGAGAGTCTATTGTTTTCTTCCTATGTTCCAACCATACTGCTACATGAGATGCATAATGTAAGTCTACATCGGTAATATGTATCACTGACGACATCCAAATCGAAGTTTCATGCACTCCTTCGGTCCAACCGTGACATTCAGCAAGAACAAGCAAACCAAACCATGCTTGCTCTAGCAAAGCTCAGAAGATAAAAGTGTGCACTATCCGAGAGATTAGCAAAGCCGAGAACAAGCGAGCCGCATTTGCGTTGCACATCCTACTGCATTTCTCTACTTACCTTCGCAGGGCGGGCATCGCGGCGGGGCGAGCGGGTGGGGGTCGTCGGCGAGCGCAAACCTCGATCCACCACCTCCCGGTCGAGGCGGCGCCGCCTACTCGAGCCTCTTCGGGTCTCGGTCTCGGCTCGCCGTAGCCGCGTGAGGTGGGGGGGTGGCTTCGCGGCGGAGGACGGTGGTGGGAGAAGGTGCGGCGGCGGAGGAGGAAGAAGCGCGGAAAGCCGTTCGATCCAACCTAGTAGCTTGGACGGCTGAGATTGACGCAAAGGGGAGGACAGAAAATGCAGGGATCGAACACACGTATTCCAAATTTTATTCTGACCTGCCCAAAACCTTGGTGCAAAATTAATCACAGTTCCCTTTGACTTTGATCTACCCATTGCAATAGAGAGCACAAGTGTTTTGGAGTAGGCATCAACTACTTCCATCCCGATTTCAATTTTTTTTCATAAATATTTGGGTTTTTCAATACTATTTTCCTACATGACTATCCTATTTATTTTTTACCTAACATTACCCTATTCCTAACTATCCTCTCACTTAGTCTTAGTCTTGTATTGTATATGCAGCCAAAAAAAAATCATACTCCCTCTATTCTAAAATATATGGCACAACTACTTTTTAAAGGTGTTTCATAATATAAGACGTGCATGCATGCATAGCAATTAATTAGCATGTCTTCTTTCCTAAATTATTTTTAAATCATACACTCACAAGATGTTTAATTCTATTTGATGCATGTATTGTATTAGTTGGATTGATTCAAACAAAGAGATGATAATAATTGTTTTTGGTCTTTGAGTTAATGGTGGTTATGCCTTATATTTTAGAATAGAGGGAGTAAGATGGAAATTGATCATAAAATAAGATTATTCATAAGTCATAATGCCACATCACATAGGAGCTACGTTTCTAACTCAGTTTGTACGGGTGGCTTGAGCAAGGCATGTGTGTCTTTTGCCGGCCCACAGACCTAGCAAGCAAAGCCGAAGCCACGGCTTAAGGAGCCGCGATGGACACGTTCGTGGGTCTGCCGCATGCTTTTTCGCAAGCCAATGCATGAACTACCTCCCATGCATCGTCAGGTGCGGAGCTAGAGAGAAAATGAGGGGTGCCTAAGGGTGCGTTTGGTTTCTTAATCCAGCTTACTTAGCTAGGCAAGAGGGTGCTAGTTCAGGTGGACCATAACAGCAACTCTCGTTTCTATGTTGCAGCATACTTTAGCTAGGCAAGAGGGTGCTAGTTCAGATGGACCATAACAACAACTCTCCTTTCTATGTTGCAGCATGTATACTGTATAGTTCTCCAAAAATAGTGTACTAGGTAATTGTGTATCCAAAAAATCGATTTTCTGATTAATGACGATATACAACCAAGAAAAGGCATAGAAGAAGTAAGAAATTCCATACCATGATAGAGAAACCAAATAGTAATATTTGTGAAGTTGATACTATCTTGGTCATATACGAAATGCCATTATTCATATAATGCGTTTGCATAAATATATTTTCGCAGCCTTCAGCTTAAAACCCTACATATAGAGAGAATAAATGTATAAATGAATTGACAGATTTCAAGAGTTATGTTGGTAGAAATTACATTACTGCAAAAAAAAATTGAGAATGACATGGGAGATTAAGAGGGGAAAAACCTTATATCTGCTTATTTTCTATAGCTCTCTGCCGACTTGCCATAGCCATCACAAACTTGCCTTGCCTTACCTTGCCCCACGGCACTCCCATGCCCAAGCCAACAAGCCAAGGGGCGAAATCATCCAATCAGGAAAGGGAGGAGCAGAATTTAGGGGCAAAATAGGAGTCGCGATGGCGCGGGGTGACGATTTCGGCCAACATGCGGCGACACGGCGTGGAGAATGTGCTGAGAGACAAGCGGCGGAGGCGGACTTGAGGAAAGAGGAAAAGGTGGAAGAAGAAAAGACGAAGCGCCGATGCGAATGCGAGCGTACACGACGACGCAAAAATACACAAGAAATTTAGGAAATTTTTCTAGGAAATTTTTCTTTGTCATAATTTAGAATATTATTCGCAAAAATGCACAAGAAATTCAAAAACAAACTCTCTAGAAAATGTAAACAAATTGGAAAAGTAAACTAATAAAAATCTCTTTATTGTAGTCTATCGTCAACAACCACCATCCTTCCCAACCGTTAACCCCTTCCCCTTCCCTCCCGAAAACCTCCGCCCCACCATCCATGGCGATGGCGTCCTCCTCCCTCGCCGCCGCAAACCACCCCCTCCTCCCCTCAAGCCGCTCTCCTCCCCAAACCCCTCACCCGCGCGAGGCCCTCTCCCGTGCGCTCCACGCCGGCGCCGCCGCGGCCGCGCGGGGCGCCTCGTCGTCGTCGCAGGCGGAGCTCCGGCCGACTCCAAGAACGCGCCCGCGCTGTCCGCGGAGCTCCGGAGGCTGGCGCGCGTCGGGAGGCTCCCCTCCGCTCGCCCTCCTCGACCACCTCTCCCACCGCGGCGTCCCCGCCACGGCCTCGGCCTTCGCCGCGCTGCTCACCGCGTGCCGGTCGCTCGCCCACGCGCGCCAGGTCCACGCGCACCTCCGCGTCCACGGCCTCGACTCCAACGAGTTCCTGCTCGCGAGGCTCGTCGAGCTCTACCTCGCGCTCGGCGCCGGGGAGGACGCGCGCAAGGTGCTCGACGGGTTGCCCCGGGCGAGCGCCTTCTCGTGGAACGCGCTCCTCCACGGGCACGTGCGCCGGGGACGCGGCCAGGCGGGCGCCGCCGTCGCGGACGGTTTCGCCGAGATGCGCGCCGCGGGCGCCGACGCCAACGAGTACACGTACGGGTGCGTCCTCAAGTCCATCTCCGGGAGCGCCGCGCCGTCCATGGCCATGGCCACCGCCACGCACGCGATGCTGATCAAGAACGCCTACGCGGGCGCTCCAGGATGCTCATGACGGGGCTCATGGACGTGTACTTCAAGTGCGGGAAGGTGAAGCCTGCGGTTATGGTGTTTGAGGAAATGCCAGAGAGGGATGTGGTTGCATGGGGTGCAGTGATTGCCGGGTTTGCGCATAAGGGGATGAAGAGGGAAGCGCTGGAGCATTTCCGGTGGATGGTGGAGGATGGGATCAAGGTGAACTCTGTGGTGCTCACGTCAGTTGTGCCCGTCATTGGCGAGTTGCGTGCGCAGAACTTGGGTAGGGAGATCCATGGGTTTGTGCTGAAGAAGTTCCAACATCGTAAGGATGTTGCAAACATTCAGGCAGGGTTGGTAGATATGTACTGCAAGTGTGGCGATATGATCTCTGGGAGACGGGTGTTCTATAGCGCTAAGAAGAGGAATGTTGTCTCATGGACGGCACTGATGTCTGGCTATGCATCCAATGGCAGGCCTGACCAGGCGCTGAGGTGCATACTTTGGATGCAACAAGAAGGAATCAGACCGGATCTTATAGCCGTGGGGACTGTGCTCCCAGTATGTACGAAGTTGAAAGCATTGAGGGAAGGGAAAGAGCTTCACGCGTATGCCTTGCGGAGGTGGTTCCTGCCAAATGTCTCCTTGTGCACTTCGCTGATCACTATGTATGGTACATGCGGTCACTCGGATTACTCTCAACGGGTGTTCCATGTCATGGACAAGAAGACTGTACAAGCTTGGACAGCATTGGTCGATGCGTACCTAAAGAATGGTGATCCTTCAACTGCTGTTGATGTGTTCAGATCAATGCTGCTCTCAAACCACCGGCCTGATGCTGTTGCAATCAGCAGGATGTTGAGTGCCTGCCGTGACATTGGGGCATCAAAACTTGGCAAGGAATTGCATGGTCAAGCGCTAAAGTTGCGGATGGAACCTCTCCCCCTAGTTGCAGCAGGGCTAGTTAGCATGTATGGCACATGTGGAGACCTCAAGGCAGCGCAACGGGTTTTCAACCGGATTGAGTCCAAGGGATCCCTTACTTGCACTGCCATAATAGAAGCTTACGCAATCAACCAGAGACACAAGGAGGCACTGGAACTCTTTGCTTGGATGCTGTCAAACAGGTTTGTTCCAAATAATGGCACCTTTGATGTGTTGCTGAGAATCTGTGAAGCGGCAGGGTTGCATGATGAAGCTCTTCAGATTTTCAACTCCATGGTGCAAGAATACAATCTGGAAGCGTCTGAACATAATTTTGACTGCATTATACGGCTTCTCACTGCTGCAGACAGGACTTCTGAAGCACATCGGTTTGCTGATCTGAAAGCTACTCTGTTTAATTTATCAACTCCCTCTTTGAATTGCTAACGGCAGTAAATCTGTATATAACGCCACATTTGATTTGTTGAAATGACTGATACTCCTTTTCTATTGTCTGAAAAGGTAAGCTTGGTATTTGTTTTTCAAGAAAAGATTAAATATCAATGGCGTGCTAAAGTTAGTTACGATCTGCCACTCTGACTTCAAGAATTCCCATTTGCTTAATTAATTATTAATGTAAGAAGGGTCTAACATTTACTGTTAATTGCATTCGAGTTGTCATCCATATTTTTAACAAGAAATTTGTTACTTTGCTTTCGTCTAACCTGTCATTAGTCACTAGGCTGATAACTAAGTATTAATCTTTGCTATTGTATGTAAATTTTGAACAGTAAATGATACTGTTAGATTATTCTCTCACCATCAATTTGCTTTAGCAAAATTAATAATAAACTATGAACTTTATTTTAGTAATTATTGAAGTTGATATGATTATCATTGTGTTATCAATTCATCTTTGTTATCGTCTTTCTTATGCTAGAAATGTAGAGAGTTCCTTATGCATCTCTCTATCTGTAGCAACATTCATCTATTTTAATTTACAAACTCGTTAATTGATGTAAACATAAGGTTACAAGTTATTCTATCTACAAAAGAGTATAAAGGCATAGTCATGTACTATTTTAAGAAAACCAAAGTGTTAACTATATTTAGTTGTCGGTAAATTATTCGAGCCATTCCTCTTCAAGTTCTCCCATCCATTCATTCACTTCATGCATTCATTTCATACTCTATTATTAGTTACCTCTAATGGTATGCTGTTTTGCTTTTGATAATTTTTCCATTTTTTTATGTGTTTTGTTAGGAACGAGAGAGAAAGAGGGAGAGAAGTAACTTAATCAAACTCTCAATGTGAAATCTCTCTGTTGTAAATCCAAGTTCAGTTTTTCTTACTATTTGTCACACTTGTTCCTACCTGAAATGGGTGGAACCCATAATGTTTTCTCGAAAGGGAAAAACAGATTAATACTAGATTCTTTGTTCTTGCTTTTGGAATGTGCCTTCACACCAAGCTGAAATTTGCGCACTCATGCCTCCTCCCCAAGGTGAGTCTTTTAACCGAATAGTGTTCTTTAGTTACTTTTCTCATTTTTACAGTTTTTTTGGGTTAGTTTGATGGGAAGAAAGAAATTAATTGTGCACCAACCTTGTTGCCTTATGTTCATTTTAATTATTTTTATGAATTCACTTCTCCATAAATCTTACTTGAGTTTTCTATTTGATACGATTGTATTTTTTTGTCCTAAAATTTGGTGAAACATGTGAATTGTTTCCAAATTACCTGAAAAATGAACAGCCACATGGAAAAATGTGTTGTTTTGTAAGTGTATGATCAGGTCATCAGAAGATTAAGAAGCTTACACAATGATGATTTCTTGTCAAGTGCAGATATTTGGAAGAAACTCTGTCAAAATTGGTCTCAATTTGATCCACTCATTCAAGAAGGCATCTTATGTGCTTATGGGCTGCCTTTGCTCCAAAGGCGCAAAAGATGATACCGATGCCACTTCTGAGAACAAAACACCATCGAGGAATTCTGCTGCAGCAAGTGCTAAGACAGCAACCGGTACGAATGATGGCAACTCAGCTGTGATTGATGGACAGCTGAAAGAAAATGCAAGTAAATTGCAATTGGGTGATGGAGAGAAGGCGATCGTAGCTCTAGATGTTAGGACCGGTAGTGGTAACAATGCAGAACTGAAGGGGCTCTCAGGTGAGCATGTAGCTGCTGGGTGGCCTGCTTGGCTCGCAAATGTGGCACCAAAAGCAGTCGAAGGCTGGGTGCCTCGGCGAGCCGATTCATTTGAGAAATTAGACAAGGTAAATATACTGATTCGATGACACCAGATATATATCCTTCATTTCTTGAGATACAAATTACTCTAAAAATCGAATGACTTTTTTGAGTTGCAGATTGGACAGGGAACTTATAGTATTGTATACAAAGCTCGGGATCTTGAAACAGGAAACATTGTTGCACTAAAAAAGGTGCGGTTTGTCAACATGGACCCTGAGAGCGTGCGTTTTATGGCTAGAGAAATCAAAATCCTTAGGACACTGGATCATCCAAATGTCATAAAGCTTCAAGGGATTGTAACATCTCGCGTATCGCAAAGCCTGTATCTTGTCTTCGAATACATGGAGCATGACCTTTCTGGTCTCATTGCAACTCCTGGCCTCAAGCTCTCTGAGCCACAGGTGGTTGTTATGCTTCTCTTACATTGATTTTTTAGAAAATTCATCTTACATTGATATCGTTTAAGAAAATTAGATGAACTAAAATGATTAAACATGAATATCAGATAAAGTGCTTCGTTCAGCAGCTGCTTCATGGCCTTGATCATTGCCACAAAAATGGAGTTCTTCATAGAGACATCAAAGGCTCAAACCTTTTGATTGATAACAATGGAATGCTGAAAATTGCCGACTTTGGACTGGCAATATCTTATGATCCCAAGAATCCACAACCGCTGACAAGCCGTGTTGTGACATTGTGGTACAGACCACCAGAACTTTTGCTCGGTGCAACAGAATATGGTGTGGCTGTTGATATGTGGAGCACAGGGTGCATTGTGGCAGAACTCTTTGCCGGAAAACCAATCATGCCAGGAAGAACTGAGGTATTTCTTGTTTTGCCTTGTGGAATTCCAGGAAAAACATTTGATTTTTGAAAGATATGATTTATGTGTACTAGTCAAAACCTCATGTGCCTTTTTGCAACAATGTCATACTAGGTGGAGCAAATTCACAAGATTTTTAAGCTCTGTGGGTCACCCATGGATGATTATTGCAAGAAATCAAAAGTGCCAGAGACAGCAATGTTCAAGCCTCAGCATCAGTATAGGCGGTGTGTTGCTGAGACTTTCAAAGTTTTTCCTACTTCAGCTGTTGTTCTCATAGACTCCTTGCTTTCATTAGACCCAGAAGCTCGAGGAACAGCTGCCTCAGCTCTTCAAAGTGATGTGAGTTTCAGGCTTCAGTGCATATCTTCTGTTTAGTGTGGGACATAGCTTTGCAGAGCCTACCCAAAAGCCTAACATGCTGTTCTCCTCAAAAAAAAAAAAAAAAGCCTAACATGCTGCAAATGTAGTTGAAACATGAAACTAAAATTCTCTTAGCAGTTTGTGAAATCAACGAATGACCAAATCTGTGTTCCATCTTGTGTGAACATTATGCATTTATAATACTTTGCTTGTAGGAATGCCTTCAGATTTGTATCACTAATACCATATCTCAAACCAATTTCAGTTTTTCACAAAAGAGCCATTTGCATGCGACCCATCAAGCCTGCCAAAACTTCCACCAAGCAAGGAGTATGATGTTAGACTGAGGCAAGAGGAAGCCAGGAGGTACACTTTGCCAACATAGCCAAAAACCTTGTGACTTGTGAAGCTCAATGTGGTGCCAACACCTGACTTCTTGTTCTTGCAGGCAAAAAACCGCAGCTCTTGCCGGACAAGGAGCTGAATCTGTCAGGCCAGAAAATGAGAATCGTGTAACGAATCGTACTATTAGTGGTGTTAATGGTGAATTGAAGGTGGGTATAAGTGGCTAATCCAAATCACTGCCCAAGTTTCAATTTACTCGATCATTTTAAACATAAATATCAGAACATTTGGTTGCTTTATGGTATTTTTCACCGCGCCATGTTTGTTCTATGGTTCTAAACATCTTTTTGCAAACTCAATGCTTCAGTTTTCTTTAAAAAATTTCAAAACATTTATATTTTTCAAAAGTTCATCTCACCAACTCTGCCTGACATGCAGCAACAAACGCACACCAGCTCAAAGAGCAACAGCGAGGCGTTCAACCAAGAGAACAGTGTTCCAGGGTTTAGGGTGGAACCACGGGAACGTCCAACTGCGGTGCAGCTCCCTGGGTACAGTTCCACATGGAACAACATGGAGGGCGACAACGACCAGCCAACAGTACCTGGTCGCGCTTGCTGCTCAGTGCGCGTCGCGAATCCTTGTGGCATAAGGAAGAAGGGGTCATCACATTCGCTCATACCACAGTTTGGTGCGACCGATTTGAGGAGCACTGTTGAAGCTACTGATCATAACGACTCGCCAGACAGGCATGATGAGAACAAGAACCCAGAAGTCAAGGACGCCATGGTAAGCATAGCTTTGCTGCTGCTAGAGCAAATACTGATGAAGTCCTGCAAATCTGCACGAGGATAAAAAGATTGTATACCATGATTTTGTTTTACCTCACATTTCTAGTGCATTTGCCGTTGTGATCAGAACCATGGGAGGAAGTACAGAAGGATCCACCACTCAGGGCCATTGATGCCTCCAGGAGGGAACGTTGAGGACATGCTCAAGGAGCACGAGAGGCAGATCCAAGAAGCCGTTCGCAAGGCGCGTGTCAGCAAGCCAGTCAGGTAGCTTAAGTAGTTGGAAGGTGCCTTGGAATTCTGAGAAGATGGACCAGAGTTCAGAGGTTGCAACCTCCTATCTTCTCCTGCAATTTCAGGCTGCTGCAAAAGCCCATACGTAGAGTTTTAGCTTGTAACAATGTGTTATCAGATAGGATATGATCACCGTGTAAGATTGAAGAGCATGCTGGATTTATAGAAATTTTCCCCTCATAGCAGTACCTGAATTTAAGAGTTTTTGTGAGGTTTTCATCAGTTGGATTGTTAATTTTTTTCCTTATTTAACCTGGAGCCCTGGTCTCCTGGAGCATGAGAAACTGAGCTGGATCCAAAGGAGAAAAAGAAGAGTCGCTTTGGTGGTGCTGCTGTGGTTCTGCATCAAGTCGATGCAAATCGGAATGATGCAGAAGTCTTATGGTACATCTTGTGAGTGAACCCTTGCAATTAGATACGATGGCCGTGCCGTCCATTTGCCTGAGCAGGTACAGAATAAAACCTAGTTGGCACCAAGTGATCTACAATGTTGGAATGGCTTTGTTTCAAATTGTTCTCAGAAAACAGGGAAAACATAGAAGAATCCGACATTTGATAAATGAAGCAGGCAGATGGTGCTAGAAATATTATCATTCGATCATGAATTCTGGTTGCGAGAGTTACATCAAACCAGCATACCTCTGGAAACTGAACGACAAACTTACAGAATTTATTCTCTAAACTTGCTATGATCAACATCATTGAGCCGTTGACAACAGAAAGTTGTGCCCTATAACGTCACAGGTAAGTAGTGCTTTGAGACACACTGGCAGAAGGTTAGACTAAAGATGAAGTTTCAGTGGTTCTGGCAAATCTTCAATTTTGTCCTTTGGACGATAGCAGCAACAACTAAACTGAGAAAACTTCTTGAAGGTCTGACACCATGTGCAGTTCTTCATAAGCAAATTAAGGTTCGCCTCAGAAATTTTTCTTAGGAGGATTTATTCATCCTTCAGGAGTTTTCTAGCATCATCTTTCCATTTGATAAAGTTTAGTTCTGATTGGAACTAAATTGTTTTTGTAAGTCACTAAATGATACAGTAGCAGAACCCCTTCTCTTAGCTTTTTGCTGTGATGGATGCTCCTTCCAGCCAGTCATATAAATAACCTGCACAGACAAGAAAAGAACATTTGATGACCATTGGAGTGGCTCGGCGGAATAGTATCTAATGGGGGTTTTGTATTGTTAAATAATACTCAGATGTAACAAAATTAATATTATACAGCACAACTTTACAAAACCTGAAAGGTTGCTGGAACAGTTCCATCTTCTAGCCCAAACATTGACTGGTAAATGGCCGCAGTTGCCAAAGCTGTATCTTTCTTTAATATCTGATTATACAAATACATACAAATTCAAATACCTGAGTATGAATTAGAATTTGACCTATTTATGTGACAAGTACTATAATATACTCACAGGATTTCTTTGAAAGAGAGCATTTGTTTCCCCCATCGCTCTAAGATGTTCAACAAGTTCCAAAGCTAGTCGATAGAAGCAGTAATATCAGGAATTCAGGATTCAAGAGAGATAAGGAACACATGGAGATGTTTAAATGTTCAACACAATGACAAAATTTTTCATCAATATAAAAGAAATTTTCAGATATAGTACTACCAATCATTATTCCAGGAAAAAGAAGTATACCCAATCATTAATTCTAATAGGAAAAGTTAGGTACGTGCCACTCTGAATATGATTTAGAAATGCTCTGAAGTGGCATGTACCTGATTTTTCCTTGAAAATATATCACTGATTAGAAAAGGTAAGTTTTGTTTACAAACCACTATTGTATTTCACAGTGTAACGGTCAACGTCAACTCCTGGAAGGGTGAAGCCTGCTCTTGTCAAAAGGTTTCCTGCATCACGGACCTTGAAAAGTGCAACTCAATATCACCATCAGACTGAATAAACACCAATATGTCAAGATAAAGCAATAATGTGATGCAATCTAGCTGTTAAGTGGTTGCAAGTCCTATCTCATAAGAGAAAGACCAGGAATGTGCTTCTAAGAAACTGATGCCATAAAAAGGTGTACAAAGCACAAAGTAATATCCTGTTGGGGTCAAACTTCAGATCGCACAGGAATCTTACTTGTGCTAAAGGTGACATTCGGGGACTGATGCCACCCTCACGCTCCATTTGAGCAATTGTACAAGCTATTCTTAGTTCCCTGATTATAGCATCCGGAAAAGGGCAAGTCAAAGGATAATTAGGATATGCTGATGCCATGGTAAATTTCAAAATATTTTAAAGCTTGATAGGTTATCACTTAAGAGTCTCTCCACCGAGAATTGCTGCAAGAAAAAGGCCATCAGGCTTCAACGCCAACCTACACTGCCATCAAATATAACCAGTTAATTAAACTGAGAATAGTTGTATATTGCAAACTATGCTAGCAAGAATCAAACTAAAAAAAAATTCACCTGTATCATTGCTCCAGGTAGATCATTTGTCCAATGAAGCCCAAGACAACTTATTATCGTATCCTGCGAGCTTCAGAGACCATAACCACATTAATAATGACATGAGCAATATGTAGATAGGAAGATCGGGAAACATTGTTTGACTTAAACTAAATAATTGTGAGAACTGCATGATATTACCTTTTTAAGTAGAAATGTGGAAAGATAAAGAGCTGGTTTGCGTATCCAATTTACGAATGTCATATTTTCAACTAAAGGTGGATAACATTACTACCGAATGGTTGATTGCCAGAATCAACAAATCAAGAACATTATAATCCCCTTAATAATATATGCATGGAACCAACTAACATACTTGCTCCCATTGATCTTTACCTTTCTTTGATTGGAAGGTATTCTTCATCTCCGACGACAAAGTGTGTCTCAAGGCCGTCGTCGGTAGCATTCTCCATCTCTCGCCACTTTCTCACCATGTCGGCCGACATGTCCATCATGATCAGCTTCTCAATTCCACCTGTCACCAAAAAAAAAAATAAACCTCTCATCACCACTTACAACATACTCCTTTCAAGTTAAAAGCTGGAAATCAGCATTCTCTGGTGCATATGGAGAGGGTTTGTCACGCAAGAACAACAAGAGGAGATGATTTGAGGAGCTCCTCACCGCGGCCGCGGAGCGAGCGCGGACGGCGCCGGGCGAGCCCCGAGGCAGAGCGCGGAGGGAACGCCTTCCTGCAGTCCTCGAGGCGGTCGAGGAGGTTGTCGGCGACGGCGTCGGCGAGCGCGTCGGTCTCCCCCATCGCCCACGCCGCCCGGTCCCGGTGCCGCCGCTTCAGGTCGCGGTCGAAGATCTTGACGCCGCGCCCCCGCCCCCCCCGCCGTCCAGCCCTCCGGGGCAGCGGAGGAGGAGAGGTGGCCCAGCGGTGGCGAGGAAGGTGGAGGAGCGGCGGCGGGCCGCCGCGCGGGCGAGCCCCGTGGCCATCGCGAGCGCCGGCGGTGGTGGAGAGAGAGAGAGAGCGAGCGTGTTATGGGCCTCGTGGACATAGCCACATGGGCGGATGGCCTTTGTGGGCTGTGATTTGCTTTTTTTTTAGATGGGCTGTGATTTGCTAAAATGGAGCTTAAGTACGGTACGTAAAATATGGTTAATTGATTTTTAATTATTACTTACTCCGTTTCATAATGTAAGACTTTCTAGCATTAACCTACATTCATATAATGTTTAACTAGCAAACATGCCCGTGCGTTGCAACGGGTGAAAAAACTAATGATAATATACGTTTTACCATGTATAACCATATCGATGACAAACAGAAAATCAGAAAATTGGAACATCTTATATGTAATGGCCCAACTTTGATGATGGACCTAAAATAATTGGATTATTCATATGACAACATGCATATAATCTAAAATATTCTTTTAATCTCATTCTTGCAATCAATCAAATCCTAAACTGCCTCGCATGGTCAAGTCTACACAAAATAGAGGTCACTGTGCACTATTCTCTAAATAACAATTAAAATATGTTTATTTTCTAATATTATTTTCATATAATATGTTATCAAGAATAGTAGCTATTCTTCATAAAAATAGTCTGATAATTGCCTACAGAGATGTGCAGGGTCTCCAATACAGGAGAATAGATGATGAAACAAAAGCAGTGTAGAAGATGGAAAAAATCGATGGATCCTATACGACAAGCGTCCATCAATTTAGCTTTTTTCTGACAGTTTTTCCTCATATGCTTTTTTTTTTTTTGCTTTTTTTACAGATGATGGAAATATTTTTTTCTCACATGTTTTTTGGACTACGGAAACCTTTTTTTCTAGCGCGTTTTCTTTTGCACTTTTTTTTTTCTGACATTTCATTTTTTTAAACCATTTTTTTTCTCGTGTATTTTTATTTTTTAATATATGATGGAAACTTCTCTTTTTAAATAATTAGATTAGATTAAATTAGAGATATAGAAGAGATATATACGGACTACTAACACTGTGAATAGAAAATAGACTTTTTTTTGCCGCGCTTTTTTCCACCCTTTTTTTTTTCTCGTGCGTTTTTTTACGAACGGTTTTTTCGCCACTTTCTTATAGAGTCGGGCCTTTCTATATGTTTTTTGGATTTTTTTTATTTTTACGGATTTTTTTTTGTTTTTCTCTTTGTAGGAATCAGACTTTTTTTTCCGTTGTGGGAATTGGATCTACTTTTCTTTTTTTAATTGGCCAGGAAACGGATTTTTTTTCCCATTTAGTTGGGAATCGGATATATTTTTTCAATCTACGTTTCTTTTTTTTTCGCCAGGTATCGGAATCGGATCTTTTTTTTTCGCCAGGGAATCAGATTTTTTATTTTTTTCGCTGTTTTTTTATGTTGACGGACGACGAAAACATGTCAAATTTTTTAAGTAGTAGAGATAGAGATAGAGATAGAGAAGAAATAGAGATGAATCTAGGTATATACATGTGTCTAGATTCATTAATATCTATATGAATATGGGCAATGCTAGTAAGTCTTACATTATGAAACGGAGGGGGTATAAACTTAAAAATAAATTTATCTGAATTTTTAAAATGACTTGTATATAAAATTTTCATAGGAAATATACCATTTAGTGGTTTGAAAAAACATGCTAACGGGAATCAAGATCAAATATGTATATTGACGAGAAAAGAATATTGCGTTATTTCTGTTCGAATTGAGAATTTGACAGCAAACAGAGGATCACCATTCCTCTCAACAAGAAAAATATAAAAAATTGTTGCTAAAAAAAGGGGAAAAAAACAAGATCACCGTTACTCCTTGCTCCTCCTATGCTCCAAGATTCCATTTTAATTTCTTCCATGTTCTTGTTGATCACCTGCTCCATGATAGTGTTAGTGTTACAGGTAAGGTATACATGCTATACTCCTCGCAAAAAAAAAAGGTATACATGCTATACATGGTTCATATTATATGGAAATAGCACATACCTAATATTATAGGATAAAGCATATGCAAATAAGGAGATAAAGTGAGCCTGAAATAACACCGTCTTTTCAATTGCATGGATTGAAGGTGTCAGAGTCCGACCTAGAGAAGACAAGCTTTTCTCGGCTCATATCATACCTAGGTTATTCGAGTTCTACTCGTAAAATAAGACGATTACCGGTCATAGCCAGAGCCATATTGAAAGACAGTTGGGAGGAAGCCAAAGTCCTAATCGTCGACTTAAACCCATCGAGACTTACTCGGTGGATCTCCTTTCCGAAAACGCTTCAGATCGGTCGTCCGATGTTGAGAAAAAAATCGGACACATCTTACTATACACATGCAGCCTTTGTCAGATGCTCTCTCTGTTACACACGCTTTATTTCTGAGCATTAATATGCATGAAAGAGAGATGAGATGAGGTTATTTGCATGTACATAACACCTTTTTTAGTAAACTTGAAAAATGATTTTTCTTCTAGATTACTCATCCAATCTATGATCCGATTACACCATTGCATTCGTTGCAATTAAATCTTTACAACAAGATCTCATATGACTATATTATAATAAAAAACACACATATGTTTCAACCAATTAAACTTAATGTTTCACATGTGAAAATTAGATGTTTCAGCTAAAATTCTATTATGTTGCACATATTTATTTAGTGTCACGATGCATATATCTTTCTTTAATGTATCTCATGATGCTATTTGTATGTTTCAGTAAGTAGTTTATTGTGTTTCACTGGTTTATTTGTAAATGTTGCATATGTATTGGTTGAGTGTTTCAATAAGTATTCACTAGTGTACTCACAATATTCCACTAAAAATGTTTCACCTAGTGTACTCACAATGTTTATGTATATATCTAATGTTGCAGTGAATTGAAAAATTCTTTTACAACAAATCACTCACATATTATGGAAATCATCTATTAAGAGAATTCGTTTCATTTTTTGTTCCACGAAAAATGTTTCACTTTATATGGATCAAATGTTGTAATGACTCGAAATATTCTTTCGCTATTTGCTGAAACGTTGTTTTTATATAAGGTGAAACAACGTCCGATTTAAACGATTAAAACATTTTCAATCTACCTAGTGAAACCATTCCGATATACTTAGTAAAACAGCGTGCAACATTTAAAAATAATTCAATAATAAGCTTTTTTTTTTACCGGAATATATCCATGTGTGGTCTTGTTTTAAAGAATTAATTACAACGGATTTAATGGTGTAATCAGATTATGATTTGGATAAATAATTTAAGAGAAAAAATAGTTTAAATAGTGTTGCATGCATGCATGCTTGATGACATTAGATGGCTGATGCATGCATGCGCGCGGATCGGACGGCTCGTGAATGCGTCTGATTTTTCGTCTCGCGCCGTACGTCCGACGCGTAGCATTTTCCATTCTCTATGTTTCAGGTGTGCAGGTGCAGAGCTTGTTCCACCAATCCGTCATTTTTATATTTTCAAGGCTGGCTGGTTGGAATGCAGCAGAGGAATCTTCCAACAAACATCAAAAAATGAAAGAAAATTCGTCTTCCAAAATTAAGAAAAATATTAGCTTAATAGATCAATCAAAGGATTATTGACTAAGCGTGATCGACCTTTTCTACGGTCTGTTTGATTTGGTGTAAATCTTATTTTTTCATAATGGATTTTCATTTATCCAGCCTCTGTATCCACGAAGGATATACATAGCCAAAAAGATAAAAGAGCATTTAGACTCACACCTCAACGAGGAGAACACGCATGGTCAAGTCTACACAAAATAGAGTCACTGTGAACTATTCTCTAAATAACAATTAAAATATGTTTATTTTCTAATATTATTTCCATATAATATGTTATCAAGAATAGTAGCTATTCTTCATAAAAATAGTCTGATAATTGCCTACAGAGATGTGCAGGGTCTCCAATACAGGAGAATAGAGGACGAAACAAAAGCAGTGTAGGAGATGGAAAAAATCGATGGATCCTATACGACCAAGCGTCCATCAATTTAGCTTTTTTTCTGACAGTTTCTCCTCATATGCTTTTTTTTTTTTGCTTTTTTTACAGATGATGGAAATATTTTTTTCTCACATGTTTTTTGGACTACGGAAACCTTTTTTCTAGCGCGTTTTCTTTTGCACTTTTTTTCTGACATTTCATTTTTTTTAAACCTTTTTTTTCTCGTGTATTTTTATTTTTTAATATATGATGGAAACTTCTCTTTTTAAATAATTAGATTAGATTAAATTAGAGATATAGAAGAGATATATACGGACTACTAACACTGTGAATAGAAAATAGACTTTTTTTTGCCACGCTTTTTTCCACCCTTTTTATTTTTTTCTCGTGTGTTTTTTTTACGAACGGTTTTTTCACCACTTTCTTATAGAGTCGGGCCTTTCTATATGTTTTTTGGATTTTTTTTATTTTTACGGATTTTTTTTTGTTTTTCTCTTTGTAGGAATCAGACTTTTTTTTCCGTTGTGGGAATTGGATCTACTTTTCTTTTTTTAATTGGCCAGGAAACGGATTTTTTTTTCCCGTTTAGTTGGGAATCGGATATATTTTTTCAATCCACGTTTCTTTTTTTTTCGCCAGGTATCGGAATCGGATCTTTTTTTTTCGCCAGGGAATCAGATTTTTTATTTTTTTCGCTGTTTTTTTATGTTGACGGACGACGAAAACATGTCAAATTTTTTAAGTAGTAGAGATAGAGATAGAGATAGAGAAGAAATAGAGATGAATCTAGGTATATACATGTGTCTAGATTCATTAATATCTATATGAATATGGGCAATGCTAGTAAGTCTTACATTATGAAACGGAGGGGGTATAAACTTAAAAATAAATTTATCTGAATTTTTAAAATGACTTGTATATAAAATTTTCGTAGGAAATATACCATTTAGTGGTTTGAAAAAACATGCTAACGGGAATCAAGATCAAATATGTATATTGACGAGAAAAGAATATTGCGTTATTTCTGTTCGAATTGAGAATTTGACAGCAAACAGAGGATCACCATTCCTCTCAACAAGAAAAATATAAAAAATTGTTGCTAAAAAAAGGGGAAAAAAACAAGATCACCGTTACTCCTTGCTCCTCATATGCTCCCCGACCACCACCGCAACTCCTCCGCTGTCCGTCTCCCCGTGGCCGCCATCCTATGCGCCGCGTAGACCGCCGGTCAGCTCTGGCAATGGCAGGGCGGATCCAGATCTGGGGAGAGGAAAGTTTCGGCTGTGTGAGTGGAAAGGGCAGTTTCGCTTTAACCTTGTAGTCGGCTCGACTTGGAGAAGATTGCCGACAGATAGTCCACCGACCTGATTTGGTGTAAGTCTAATCAGTTTGATTGTTTAGATGTGTTCCTTTCTCAAAATTATCTCTGTAAGACTTTATGTTTTTATTCCTCCTAACATATCCAGCAAATCTGCTATCGTTTGAAGTTTCTTTTAAGAAAAAATATAAAAGTAACAACTCCCTCTAAAAATAGCTAGCTTTAGAGTAGTTGCTTTTGAGTGTTATTTGTAAATTATTCTTATCGATCGATAAGGATTTGTATGTCGGAACAACAACACTCTTATTTAATCCATGGTATATGAATTTATCGATGATCGGCCTTGATTGCGTTTCTGTGGTTCGTCGATGGCCACGTAGTGACCGCCCGGAGCTGGTGCAACGTCGCCATCACCCAATATATGCTACTCCATTTTTTTTTCTCGTTCGGTTTCTTCTCAAATAAATTTATTTTTAACCATCATCTTTGTACCGAAGTTTATAAAAGTAAAGATGAATACATTTAAAATAAATAAAACAAGAAATAATTATATTAAAATTTGATAAAGTAAGAATAATTTTGTCATTTTTGTTTGTATTAGTACGGTAAAAAAGTGAAAAAACACACACTTTAACGAAGGGAGTACCACTCCGTAAAAAAAATCAATCTACTACTAGATGTTGATATATCCCAATACTATACATTCTTAGTATTAGGATGTGTCAATATAGGTTGGTTTTTTTATAAAACAAAGGTAATATTACTTTACTCGTACAAACTAAATGAAGGCTATGTTTAGTTCCACATTAAAATTAAAAGTTGGAAGAAAATAGGACGATATTATAGAAAAGTTGGAAGTACAGAGAAAAAAAAGTTGGAATCCTAAATGTGTTATTGGTGAGATGGGACGTATGATGTGATGGAGTAAGCCACGCAATTGATGGTATGATTACACATGTTTTTAAATACTCTCTCCGTCCCAATCACCGATCAGCCTATATAATAAGGTAGCTAGCTTCTTCTTCTTCTTCCAAAACTTTGCTATAGCATCCTGATAATAATTAGATCGATCGATCGAGCTAGCCATGGACGAGTACCTGCCCCAGCAGAAGAAGGTCGACGAGGAGCAGGCGGCGGCGGTGGACACCGGTAAGACGAACGGGAAAGAGGCGGCGAAGCAGCACGGCCACATCCGCATAGACGACGACTTGGTGGAGTACGTCAACTTTGGCGCCGTCGCTCAGGCTGGAACGGCCTATTTCGTACGTACCACTCTACTACTACTACTACTATCAGCTGCTACCTCCGTCCCAAAATAAGTACAGTCATAAATATCCGTGTTTAATGTTTGACCGTCCGTCTTATTTGAAAAATTTATGAAAAAACTAAAAATAATTAGTCACATATAAAGTACTACTCATGTTTTATCATCTACTTCATCCGTTTCACAATGTAAGTTATTATAACATTTTCTACATTTATACTGATGTTAATTAATGCATTAACATCAGTATACATGTGGGAAATGCTAAAATGACTTACATTGTGAAACGGATGGAGTAATAACAATAAAAATACTAATCATAAAAAAATTTCAAATAAAACGAACGGTCAAACGTTAAACATGAACAGTGCAAAACTGCACTTATTTTAGGATATAGGGAGTAAATTACTACTCCAACTAATTAAATATGCGATCTGAGTCTAATGTTTCACTTAATTCAACTAGCTGCTAGTAGATGATACCATACCCCACGTTATTGCTATGGATTATGGAAAGACAACGGGATTCATTAAGCAGAAAGCTAACAGCTAGCAAACTAATTAATTAAGCTCTACAGAGATGATACAAAATCATTGTCAATTGAAATTACAGTGCTGAATAATAACAAGGTGGGTGTGGATAAATTTTAGTATTGCGTAATTTCAGTGATATGCGGTTTTGTGTTATGCACCTAGATTGAACAAATATGATGACCAATCCTGAACTGATGGACGCCTCACACATATAACATTTGTACTAAATCTTTAAATCAAATTATATTAATCACAGACCAAATCATACATGTGAGCTGCCCTGTTTGGGAACTATATATAATCAATTCGTTTCCATAAATAAAAGGTCGGTGAATTGAGCCGGTGGGCCGGTGGAGCTAGGAGTGTATGAAATCGAACGGTTGTGTGTTTTAGATCAATAGTAGTCTAATGGTTCTTAGTTATTTATTTGATGACGACTTGGAAGCCAGTGGCGGAGGCAAAAACTAGCTCCAAGATAGAGCTCAACTATTGAAGGGTCATCTTAATAATTTTGAGGGGCCATTATCCCATATATTATGGAGATAGAAACCAAATAAATTAAACGTGATATACAGGTGATGGTGATCGAGATGGAGCGTACGATATGATCGTGCTACACTATTAATCTAATTATATAATAATCACAAACTCCAGTAACCCATTTATTTCACACGGGAGGGGCCATTCCCCCATATGTTATGAATATAGAAACCAAATTAAGCGTGATTCTGGTGATCGAGATGGAGCATATGATGTGATCACGTTCTAGACTATTAATTAATTATATATTAATCGCAAACTTGAGCAACCCATATATTTCACACGAGGCCATCTCAATAATTTTGAGAACATTGTACTATCAGTATTATGAATAAGGCATACCCAATAGTCTTAGATTAAGCTCGACAGGGCTTACCGTATACCAAGTCTTATACGGAATCATGTCTCATATTTGGAAGGTATTCTGGATAAGAAATGAGAGACAGAGTTTTACATGGAAACTACAATGACTTCTCAGATTATATCCATACTTGTCTCACTAGTTATATTTGGACAATGGGACATCTTTAAGTATAAATACAAGACCCCCTAGCAGGAGAGAGGATAAACAACAGTCAGAATAGACACCAATACACGACGCCAGATATCGACATCAGAGATAGACATACCCAATCTTGGTGCCACAAACTCTGATCTCACCGAGTTCGTATTTGACGAGGAAGACTATCCTATCATCGACTACGGGTGGTGGTTCATGCTGCCGTGTCGACGACGGTAAGATAGGTTATCCCAAATATTATACTTGAGCGATCTTGATGAATAAGAGCAACATCAGCTTCGGCCAACATGAGTAGGGCTACTACCTTATAGATAAAGGGGTCCGAACGTGTATAAAAAATTCCTCAATCTCGCGTATACCCTGGTACCAACGATCCCCATACAATGTAAATACCGTAGTCGTGATCTACAACATCGACATATACGAACTCGACACTATAGGTTCTTAAAGTTTTTTACTTATAATTTATACTTTAAAACGCATATCCTATGAAAGTGACATAAATAAACATTTCTAACATGATAAATAATAAAACAAGTAGTTGTAAATTACAATATAGTATTTTATTTTCAATTAATAATATTGACAGTATAATTGACAACTAAAAACATGTAGAAACAAAGTAGTATAAATACCTCGAGAGAAGACCACAAATACCCATTGACTTTTATAAAAAAAGAACTTCTTCGGGTATTTCTTGAAGCGAAATGTTGTTGAAGATATTGATCCCTTGAACAGTTGAACCCAGAATCCTAACCTAGGCAATAGAAGGGGGAAAACAAATAAGATTAGCAGAACAAATCAATTCTAATCAGTGAGAAGGATCGATGGATTGGATCATCACCTGATCTAGCTTCACTTGATGGTTAATTTGTTTTCCGCTTCCGGCCTCCAGTTCTGTTGTCTCCATGGCATCACGGCGCCTCCGCGATTTCCATGCGACAGGAGCGGAAGGCGGAGCGTCACAAGAAGCGCGAAGCATCGGGTTGGGTGCAATTATGTTTTGGAATAAGTTCACTACAAGTCTCTCAATTTATCGCCGAGTCTAAAATTCATTTCTAAACCGAAGTACGAGATACAATACATCACTCAACTTTTAAAACTGTTGCAAATAAGGTCTCGATGCGGTTTGGATGACGGTTATAGCTGACGTGGCACCTACGTGGATGGTTTGTATAGCACGCCAGCTGAAACCACCACCAAAACCACCTTGGGATCTTATTTGTAATAGTTTTGAGAGTTGAGGGACGTGCTATATCCGCTATTTCGATTAGGGATGAATTTCAAACTCGGCGACAAATTAAGGGACAAGAAGTGAACTTATTCCTTATGTTTTTGCACGTCGTTAGCGCTAGGCTGGGCCGCCAGGAGACCGAGGAGTGCCAAATTATTGGGCTACATACCTATACAAGGTATGTACCTGGGCCGGGGCCCTAATTATAGCTAGGCCCTAGGCCATCGCTCTAGAGCCGACCCTGATTTCACATCAGACCGATCGCTATATAACAAGTTAGCTAAGTTCAGTTGATCATCGAGAAATAAATAATTAGCTAGCTCCTTAATACTTCATCCGTTTCATAATGTAAGACTTTCTAGCATTGCCCGCATTCATATAGATATTAATGAATCTAGAGATATACATTATGAAACGGAGGGAGTAAAAATTATTAGGTCAAGCGAGCCACATGGACATCTTAAAAAAAAGTAATAAAAAAAATAATATAATCCAGTAGAAACCAATCGGCCAATAATATGATATGATAGAGCAAGTGTTGATCCGAAGGTTAAAGTATATATCGGCTGGAGGACCGATGGCATAAAATCCAAACGATTAGGTAAACAGTAAAATCTTTGTTGCGATCGGCTAAATCCAACTTGTATATAATCCTTATAAGCCGATGCAACGTGCAGATAACTCATCGGCTGAAACCTCGATGAAACCCTTATTGGCAATCAAGAAGTAGGCTAGAGATTATGGAACGCATGAGCTCGATCGGGCTGTGTATGAGCGGCCACGGCTGAGGCGGCGCCGCTGGGGAAGGAGAGAGTATGACATATGGATCCCTACATGCTGACTAAACATTTAATGTAGACTAGGTCAACGCGTCACGTCAGTGAAAACTATCATCAAAACCACCGAAAGTTATTTTATAGTGGTTTCAATAGTTCAGTGTTTAACATATCTGTTACTGCGATGGAGGGATACGAACTGGATTGAGTATATTTTGAGGGGCTCAAAGTGGACTTAATCGAAACGAAAAAAAAAAAGAAGGAAAAAGTCCACTTAGACTCCCTTAATTGTCCACCGAATTTAATTCGTGACCCTTAACTAGAAAACCAGATAGGATGACTCCCCGAATTATTGGCCGTCAATCCGGAGCCACTCCCCCAATAGTAGTTAATTTATGTATAGTTATACTATAATCCTGCTAGCTGGGGTTATAAGTATACTAGTGCGGTTGCTGACGTTTGCTTTCTGACGGCTGAATTCCTTAGCTAGCTTCTACTCCCTCTGTCCCATAATATAAGTGATTTTGGAGGGATGTGACATATCCTACCAAAATCACTTATATATAAGGGGGAGAGGGAGTAGTGGATAGCACTTCTTATATCGAGGAGGTGGATTTTTGTCTCTCAAGAGAAACATGCATGTCTTCAATTTTCACATGTCATTTATAAGTCAGCTTGCTTAATGTGTTTTTAGATAGGTTGATGCTACATATCTGTATTTTCTATAAAATTACAACATACTAAGTTTAAACTCAATAAACAACCCTTCCACATCATCACCCACTAGTAATAATTACATATTTAACCTCATGCAAGTATGCAACATCATCTACAATCTATTTAATTCTACAAATCAAAATGCAAGATACCCAATCATCATCCTCACATTATTTCCATAACATTTTAACAAATATATCTATCATTTTATAATATTTAGCATATACTTATCAATATGTTTCTACCATTTGTTTGTTTCATGATAAGTACTGATAAACCCTAGTGTTTTATTAATTTTTTCTTTTTACTTCTAGTTTGATTGTCGAAAAAAGTATATTGAAAATTGTTTAGTGCCACCGTGCGTGTGTGTGTATATATATAGACGCGATCTCGCACACACGATCTGCGGTCAATAAAACTCGTGCAGAGAACAAAGAGATATTTTAATCCACGGGATCCACTTGTGCATGCATTATTTATCGATCAAAATTGATTGTGTTTCTATGCACGGTTCGTCGACGGCCAGGTATAGCTACACTCGGAGCGGGTGCAACTTAACGTCGCCATCAGCCGATATGTTATGGTATTAACCAAATTAAGCGTGATACTGGTGATCGAGATCGATGGAGCGTTCGATGTGATCGTGCTACATTATTGATCAATTATACTCCCTCCGTTTCAAAATGTTTGACACCGTTGACTTTTTAGTACGTGTTTGACCATTCGTCTTATTCAAAAAATTTAAGTAATTATTTATTTTTTTCATATGATTTGATTCATTGTTAAATATACTTTCATGTACACATAGTTTTACATATTTCATAAAATTCTTTAAATAAGACGAACGGTCAAACATGTGCTAAAAAGTCAACGGTGTCAAACATTTTGAAACGGATGGAGTATATATGAATCGCAAACTCCAGTAAACCATTTATTTCACACTGGGTCATCTTAATAATTTTGAGGGGCCATTATCCCATATATTATGGAGATAGAAACCAAATAAATTAAACGTGATATACAGGTGATGGTGATCGAGATGGAGCGTACGATATGATCGTGCTACACTATTAATCTAATTATATAATAATCACAAACTCCAGTAACCCATTTATTTCACACGGGAGGGGCCATTCCCCCATATGTTATGAATATAGAAACCAAATTAAGCGTGATTCTGGTGATCGAGATGGAGCATATGATGTGATCACGTTCTAGACTATTAATTAATTATATATTAATCGCAAACTTGAGCAACCCATATATTTCACACGAGGCCATCTCAATAATTTTGAGAACATTGTACTATCAGTATTATGAATAAGGCATACCCAATAGTCTTAGATTAAGCTCGACAGGGCTTACCGTATACCAAGTCTTATACGGAATCATGTCTCATATTTGGAAGGTATTCTGGATAAGAAATGAGAGACAGAGTTTTACATGGAAACTACAATGACTTCTCAGATTATATCCATACTTGTCTCACTAGTTATATTTGGACAATGGGACATCTTTAAGTATAAATACAAGACCCCCTAGCAGGAGAGAGGATAAACAACAGTCAGAATAGACACTAATACACGACGCCAGATATCGACATCAGAGATAGACATACCCAATCTTGGTGCCACAAACTCTGATCTCACCGAGTTCGTATTTGACGAGGAAGACTATCCTATCATCGACTACGGGTGGTGGTTCATGCTGCCGTGTCGACGACGGTAAGATAGGTTATCCCAAATATTATACTTGAGCGATCTTGATGAATAAGAGCAACATCAGCTTCGGCCAACATGAGTAGGGCTACTACCTTATAGATAAAGGGGTCCGAACGTGTATAAAAAATTCCTCAATCTCGCGTATACCCTGGTACCAACGATCCCCATACAATGTAAATACCGTAGTCGTGATCTACAACATCGACATATACGAACTCGACACTATAGGTTCTTAAAGTTTTTTACTTATAATTTATACTTTAAAACGCATATCCTATGAAAGTGACATAAATAAACATTTCTAACATGATAAATAATAAAACAAGTAGTTGTAAATTACAATATAGTATTTTATTTTCAATTAATAATATTGACAGTATAATTGACAACTAAAAACATGTAGAAACAAAGTAGTATAAATACCTCGAGAGAAGACCACAAATACCCAATGACTTTTATAAAAAAAGAACTTCTTCGGGTATTTCTTGAAGCGAAATGTTGTTGAAGATATTGATCCCTTGAACAGTTGAACCCAGAATCCTAACCTAGGCAATAGAAGGGGGAAAACAAATAAGATTAGCAGAACAAATCAATTCTAATCAGTGAGAAGGATCGATGGATTGGATCATCACCTGATCTAGCTTCACTTGATGGTTAATTTGTTTTCCGCTTCCGGCCTCCAGTTCTGTTGTCTCCATGGCATCACGGCGCCTCCGCGATTTCCATGCGACAGGAGCGGAAGGCGGAGCGTCACAAGAAGCGCGAAGCATCGGGTTGGGTGCAATTATGTTTTGGAATAAGTTCACTACAAGTCTCTCAATTTATCGCCGAGTCTAAAATTCATTTCTAAACCGAAGTACGAGATACAATACATCACTCAACTTTTAAAACTGTTGCAAATAAGGTCTCGATGCGGTTTGGATGACGGTTATAGCTGACGTGGCACCTACGTGGATGGTTTGTATAGCACGCCAGCTGAAACCACCACCAAAACCACCTTGGGATCTTATTTGTAATAGTTTTGAGAGTTGAGGGACGTGCTATATCCGCTATTTCGATTAGGGATGAATTTCAAACTCGGCGACAAATTAAGGGACAAGAAGTGAACTTATTCCTTATGTTTTTGCACGTCGTTAGCGCTAGGCTGGGCCGCCAGGAGACCGAGGAGTGCCAAATTATTGGGCTA
>CM020186.1:5725713-5737154 GCA_009805545.1 Oryza longistaminata
GAGCCGCGCTTGGCCGCGAGGCGGCAGAGCCGTGTGCGCCCGCGGAGGCGGTGGAGCGACGCGCGGTCGGCGGAGACGGCGCAAAGCCGCGCGGAGCTGGAAGGCGAGCGAGGAGGCCCCTCGCGGCGGAGGAGGTGGTCACGCGGACTAGCGAGGCGGCTTTCTCCGCGGCGCAGAAGGAGGAGGCTGGCGCGGCCGCGAGGGGATAGAGGGGAGATATAGAACTGACTGTGGGTCGCCATTATTTTTTAAATTTTTTTTGCCATGCTGGAATGCCACGTCACAAGTCTATCAAAACCATCAAAAACAGTGGCTCAGGGGGTATTTTGTCCGTTTCAATAGTGAGGGTGTAGAATGTCCGGTTTCGAGTTCGGGGGTGTGATTCGTCGACCTCAATAGTTCAGGGGGGTAAAAATGTACTTTTCTCTATATTAACATGCGGAGGCATCAAAAAGAGTAAACACACGTACACCTTGCGCCTTCTACTACCGGCTGTTCTCCTTCCCCAGAAGGTAGAAAAACACTATGGGTTGTGTTTGGATCCAAGCTAGCAGAGCAGGGGCCTAGCAGAGCAGGTACAATAGCAGGGCTATAATAACCAGCTGGTAAAATATTTAGGAGATAAATCAAGGCAGAGAGCAAGAGCAGCGAGCTAACAGATTTGTACAGCTTGAGTCACGACTCCAACAGCAGGGTGTCTATAGACAGGTGAGCCTAGGTATTTAATAGTGTATGTATGTAACTATTGTATGAATGAGGCTTTATTAGATTGCTATAGAGAGTTGGCAGCAGTAGTTTGGCTATACAATTGAAACTTGCTCGCATAGAGCTCTCTTTCTTCATAAAAGGGGAACAAAACGAAAAAGGAAGAAAAAAAAGAGGAGTAAACAACATATACTTTCCACTACGTGTCTGTTTCTCCTTCCCCAAGGAGGTAGAAAACACTATGTCTCCTCGTCCGAAAAGAAATTCACTCCGCACATAAGCTCTATGTTCCTTCGTCTTGTTCTGGTTCTCCCTGGTAGATACACTCATCGTTTCTTATGCTTCTGAGTTACTCGGTAATCCCGGTCAAGTACCTGCACGCACAGGTATTCGGGACAAGCCAGGCCTTCAGAACTCTGTCACAGAGTAACTTGTATGGTAGGTGGTGATAATTTTGGCGTGCGCATTCATTCGTGCAACCACTCTCTGCTTCGTCACACATTGGGACCTTAACACCACACCGCTATTGATCTGAAGTATTTTTTAGGTATGTTCTCTTTTATTTTAGTTCAACCATGTGTACTAAATGATGTTATTATTGTTTCTTACGCATGTTCAACTAATCTTAGGCGCACTATCAACTGGCACCACCATATTAATCAACAAAGTTATGTTTTTAGTATCATATTTTTCTGGATTAAAAACTATGTCAAATATGACCAGATATCCCAACGGGTTCCGGTTATGACACATGGAAGTGATGGAGGGTTGCAGCGTATAGACCAATTACAGCGTACCCTCCTCCATTGTTGATGAGGACCAATTACTTGAACTGGTTAGTTCTGATGCGATTTATGGTAATGGGTCAGATCCATGGACATTTTTCTACAACTATCTCAGCCTTTTAATATTTTTAGTCCCTAGCCAAATCCTTTTTTAACGCAGCGCTACATCTTGTAGGAAAAAAAGATTAGGCTCGTTTACCAACCTAGGTTTAACCAGCAATGTCAGAGCGTTTGTGGAAGGTGGTTTACCGTCGGCTCTATGTTTAAATCACGGCCGGTAAAATTTTCTGGTGTAATCATAATTAAGATATATCGGACACATTCGAAGCTAATTCAACGTAGTCTAATAACAAAACAATTACCAGAACCGCCTATAACGCGAGACGAATTCTATTACGCCTAATTAATGCGTATTAGCAAATATTTCTGTAGGCCTTAATATTGTCAAATCATAGCGTAACTCGGCTTATAAGATTCGTCACCCACCCCCCCCCCCCCCCCCCCCCCGCGCAATTTAACAGCGCAATCTGTGTAATTAAATATTTTTTTTCGTTTTAATATTTAACTACTCATGCTATATCCTAAATATTCAAATGTAAGGTATAACATTTTACAGAAGATCATGGCAGGCCCATGTATTGCGGCTATGCCACGATAGACATCCTGCTAGCAGTTCGGTCGATGCGGTTAACGGACGAGGAGTCTCGAACGTGCACAGGTAAAGCATAATCCGTCTAAATACTCAGACACCACAGATTCAACAAAACAGCTCCAAAACCACTTGATGATCCATCCACCATTTCTACAATTGTTTCTCTCACGCAGCGGATTATTAGTACTACCATCATGGGCACAATGCCTAAGTGAATTATGCATAATTAATTATTAAATAGTTTCGAATAAAACTATTTTCACATGCAAAAAAAAACCTAAAGTTCGAAAAAAAAAACAATTAAACCAGCGAATTTTTAAAATAAAAAATCAAAATAAAATTAACAACTTAACGAAACCTAAGCATTTCACTCTATTGGGCCGCTTGCCCTCTCATCCTATGTTTTTCAAGCGTTTGGTGACGAAGACGGCGGTATTTCCTGCAACGACATTATACGAGGGACAGTTCCGCGTCGAACCTTGCTTCAGTGAAACACCGGCCCTTGCTTGCCGCCGCCGCCGCCGGCGGCGGCCGAAGGCGGCTGGTGCGCCGGTGGCTGCGCCGCCTGTTGCTGCTCTTCACGCAATCACCGAGAGCTTCTCATCCTCTCCATCTCCGGTGTCCGCGATACACGGACGCAACACCCGTACACGGAGCTCCCCTTTGGCGAGCTGCACCGACGGGCGCGCCTGCTGCCCGTGCGAGCTCAATGCCGGGAGCACGCACGCGCGCCCCCGTCTTGCGCGTACTCCCGCCTCGTCCCGCCAACGCGCCGCTCAGCTCACGCGAGCTTCGCCACAGCGCCGCGCCCATGGCGTCGCCGGAACGCGCCGGCGCCGACCTGCTCAGCGCTTCCCGCCTCCGCGTCGAGGATCCGCGCCGCCTCGCGTAGGCGCCGGCGCTCCGCCGCGCGCGCGCAGGGCGATGTCGTCCGCCGCTCGAGCGCGGACGCGCTCGCGCTCGACCTCCATGGATGTGGGCCACGCCGGTCGCGTCGAGCGGGCGGAGGACACGCTTCGTCCTCGCCGGCCACGTCCACCGGACTTGCCCCGTCGCCGTGTCGGTACGGTGCAGCGCACGCTGGCGAGGCGCGTGGCGGCGGCGGCGGGTCGCCCGTCGCTCGAGGCACGTCAAGGAGGAGCAGGCAAGCGCGCTCCTGCGTACTCGGCGTACAGCTCGCCGACGTCCACCGTGGCGGCGCGGCCCCCCGCGTCCGTGCGGCTCTCGTTAAGCGGTCCGGACTTGACGCCCGGACGCGCACGCCGGGGTCCCAGTGCACATCGACGGAAGATGGCGCGCATTCTGCGCGGCGACGGAGAGGAGCCGCCGACTGCACCGGCGAACGTGCTCCTGGATGACCGCGAGGGTTCTCGATAAAGGAGAAGGTGCACCCGTGATCTCGAGATGCTGCTGCATGGCCGCCCGCCGTGCGTGTCGGTGGCGAACCCGAACGCGTGCCACCGGCGGCGGTCGTCCCGCCGCGGCGCGCGTGAAGAACGGCGGCCACGAGGACCGTCGTAGCTCGGTCCTGCGGCGCCTTGAAGTCGCGTCATGTGGAAGCGGCCCACGGTACCCATTGGTCTGGTTGTCTTGGGCCGTCGGAGAGGAGGTGACGCTGGCGACGGCGTTGGTGTGGGCGGCCGTCGAGCACCTTGGCGGCCACGTCGAGGCGCTCGCGGATGTTGGTGTCCCCGTGCGCGAACGAGGGCGTCAACCGCGTGCTTGGCCGTCGCCTTCCCGTCTCCGACATGGGCGCGTCAGGCGGAGCACCCGGGGCGCGTCGGTGGCGAAGGCGACGACGCTGAGGCGGTCGAGCGGCACCGAGGGCTGTCGATGACGCGAACCCCATGGCGCGCTTCACCAGCTCCAGCTTGTCCCCCGTCATGCTCGTGGCTGACGTCGAGCACCGTGACCAGGTCAGCGGCGCGCGCCCGCCGCCGCCTTCGGCCGCCGCGGCCGGGCGCCTTGGCGTGCACCAAGGCGAAGCCGTCGCGCGCGCCGCGTCGCGAGAGCGCTGGTACTCGCAGTGCGTCTGAGCACAGCAAGCGCCGCCGGCGTGCTGTTGCGTGGCCGCGCCGCCACCGCTCCACCGGGTCGTCGTCGTCGTACGCGCGGGGATGGAGGAGGTCCGTGGCGGCGACGGGGCCGTCGCGCACTGGCGTGGCGCGACGGGGCAGACGGCCGGCGCGCCGTGACGGCAGCGGAGGTGGATGGAGGTGTGGGAGCACTCGCGGGTGAAGATGGTGGCCGGGGCCATGGCGGCGAAGCAGAGGGCGGGAACACCGGATGCCACCATGGTGCATTGTGTGCCAGCCGCCATGGATCACCTCGCTTGATCGATTCGATCGAGATTGAACCCCAACACGACGAGGAGGACGCAGCAATGTGAGTACGTATTTATCGTCGTTGATTGATAAAGGAGATAATCTTTTATTTGCGGAACATGAAATAATTTCGTAAAAACACTTCAATTTTTGTTTTTCGCAAGGATTTTCATACTTGCTCCGTAAATTCAGTGATGGATATGATCATTTTCGTTGCGCGTAAGCTAGGAATGGAAGAACACGTCGGTCGCTCCTACAAGCAGGGGAGCCTAGACCGAGAAAGTCCGTCGTACAAGTCTTATGGGCCTGTAGGCCCAAAACAGCTCTCAGCTTCTTTTTTTGGGAAAAAGTCCACTTTGACTCCTTAAATGTAAACGAATCTAATTCGTACCCTCAAACCAGAAAACCGGTTAGAACAACTCCCCCAATTACTAACCGTACAAAGTGACTCCCTCGACGGTTTTTAAAGGGCGGTTTTGCTGACGTGGCGCTGATGTGGCAGTGTTGACTTGGTCTTCCGTCACATGGCGTTGAGTGGCGCTGATGTAAGATTATAATTTAAAATATATATGTGGGACCCATTTATTATTCACACCCAAAAATTATAATAGGATCGACTGAATATGTGGGGTCCACATCAATCTCTTCCCAACCTTTCTTCCTCCCCCTCTCTTCCCTTATCTCCTCTCTTTCCTTCCCGTCGGCGAGCAGCGCGGAGAGCTTGCCGAGGCAACGGATGGCGGAGCGGAGAGCGGCAAGGAGTGTGCGAAGCGTGGGCGGCGGTGGGTGGAGAAGGCCGCACGAAGGTAGGGCGGAGCAGCGCTGGCGGCGGCATCGAGAGTTGCAGTCGCCGCGGTCGCTGCTCGTTCGCGTATCCTGCAGCGAGGAGACGGCGGCGGTGGGAAAGTTCGGTGCTGCCGGTGCGGCTTGCCCGCGGCGCTACAGCTCCACCTCCTCCGTCGGCGCTGAGCTGCCGGAGAGAAGGAGATGATGTCGAACGCGTTCAGGCTCGACCGCCGCCGCGAACTCCCGCCCAGCCCGACTCTCCTTCCAGCAACGACGGCGCCGCCATCGCCCCGGTGCACTCCGCCGCCGACATCGCGTCGCCGACACCCTCTGGAGGCCACCACCGCGGTCGGGCCTGCCCTCGCGCGAAGTTGCTCAGGCTCGTCACCAAGCGACGACGACGCTGACATGGACACGTGCTGCTGCCGCGCCGCCATGGCGCATGGCGCCATCCACTCACCGGAGTAGTAATTAGCTAGCTAGCTAGCTAGCAAATGACGACGACACTAGGTTAATTACTTGTGTTTAGTTGGTTAATTAGTGTTCTTGTTGCTCGGCGACGTCATTAGAGCACCGCAATGGTAAAGTAAGGTGCTATCTATAAAACATGTACATCTCAGCAATAGACTAGATTAATAGTAAACCACTCAATAGTATGTCTACATGGGTATCTATAGTTCTCTCATGCATTGCCTCGTTTTTCTTCTATAACTATCTCTAAGTTAGTAGATAGTTTTGCTCTCTCTCTATTTAATATCTTCCATGTAGAAAATATGCTGACATGGATTCTTGTAGAGAGCCTATAAATAACCATTGTGGGTGCCCTTTAGCTAAGCTAGCGATGTAGTAGTAGCAGCTAGTGGAAGTATTAATTATCACTCAAGGCGAGGAAATCGACGCCCAGAAGAGGGCAGCGCCACCTGCCGCCCAGATCCATCGCCACTCCACCCGGCCGCCGCCGCGCCGATGCGTCCCAAGGGGGAAGAGAAAAGGGGGAGAGAAAGAGAGAGAAGAGGGAGGGAGGAGGAGGAAGAAAAAGAAGAAGGAAGGAGAAAGGATGATATGTGGCTCCATATGTCGGTGGGTCCCACGATATATTTTTACGTCGTGGAATGATAGATGGGTTCCACAGATATATTTTAATTCTAATGGCACGTAGGCGCCACGCGGAATGAAGACCGGGTTAGTAATCGCCACGTCAGCGCCACGTGGAATGAAGACCGGTTGGTATCGCCACGTCAGCGCCACGTCAGCAAAACCGCCCTTCAAAACCACTGAAGGAGTCAATTGCACTGGTTCCAATAATTCGGGGAGTCATCCTTCTGGTTTTCTAGTTAAGGGTCACGACATTAAATTCGGTGAACAATTAAGGAGTCTAAGTGGACTTTTTCCTTCTTTTTTTTTTTCGTTTCGATTAAGTCCACTTTGAGCCCTCAAAATATACTCAATCCAGTTCGTATCCCTCCATCGGCAGTAACAGATATGTTAAACACTGAAACTATTGAAACCACTATAAAATAACTTTCGGTGGTTTTGATGATAGTTTTATGACGTGACGCGTTGACCTAGTCTACATTAAATGTTTAGTCAGCATGTAGGGATCCATGTGTCATACTCTCTCCTTCCCCAGCGGCGCCGCCTCAGCCGTGGCCGCTCATACACACAGCCCGATCGAGCTCATGCGTTCCTAATCTCTAGCCTACTTCTGATTGCCAATAGGGTTTCAATCGAGGTTTCAGCCGATGAGTTATCTGCACGTTTGCATCGGCTTATAAGGATTATATACAAGTTGGATTTAGCCGATCGCAACAAGATTTTATTGTTTACCTAATCGTTTGGATTTTATGCCATCGGTCCTCCAGCCGTATATACTTTAACCTTCGGATCAACACTTGCTCTATCATATCATATTATTGGCCGATTGGTTTCTACTGGATTATTATTATTTTTTTTATTACTTTTTTTAAGATGTCCATGTGGCTCGCTTGACCTAATAATTTTTACTCCCTCCGTTTCATAATGTATATCTCTAGATTCATTAATATCTATATGAATAGGGCAATGCTAGAAAGTCTTACATTATGAAACGGATGAAGTATTAAAGGAGCTAGCTAATTATTTATTTCTCGATGATCAACTGAACTTAGCTAACTGTTATGTAGCGATCGGTCTGATGTGAAATCAGGGTCGGCTCTGAGCGATGGCCTAGGGCCTAGCTATAATTAGGGCCCCGGCCAGGTAACATACCTGTATAGGTATGTGTTGATATATTATTTTATTTTCACACTTAGGAACACACATGAACCAATCATACAAAAATTAAACTCAAATAGATAAAATATGTGACTTATAGAATTTTCCAAAGCTATAAAAAAGACCCCCCCTCCCCCCGTGTTCTCCCTGCTTTTCATTGTTTTGGTTTTTCCTGTAGGCCCCAAAGAAAGTAAATTAAATTTCGAACACTCTTAGACTTTTTTACATCTTTCACATCCTATAAACAATAAAAAAAAGTTAGGGTTTGTGTTTTTTTTTGTTACATTTGGGTGTTATTTCTTAAAACAGGTGTAACTTTCTCATACGGACTTGGAATTAGGCAAATAATATATCAACGGATATCTAAAAAAAAGTTACATCCGATTCTCCCCCGCTTTGCCGGGTTCGACGAAATTAAAACCTCCAAATTCCACTTGCAAGATTATATTTTCGAGACGAGAAGCTTTTCGGTAGAGCTTTGGAAAATTCTATAGGTCACATATTTCGTCCATTTGAGTTTATTTTTTCTATGGTTGGTTTTTATGTGCTCCTAAGTGTGGAAAAAATATAAAATAAAAAAAAAGGGGAGGCGCCAGCCACATTGGCGCGCTCCCCTGCCACCTCAGCACCACCCCGCCACGGTGGTAGGAGGACGGCGCCAGCTACTCTGACGCCCCCAAAAGGGCCATTTTCGAGATAAGTTTTTTCAGGGGTCTATTTGCGAAATAAATTTTTCAAAAAGATCAAATTGTGAAAAATCCAGCATGAGGGTGTTTGGTTGCTTACCAAAATTTGCCTCAATTTACCACAAGTATGATAAGGATGTTTTACTAAGTTTAATGCAGTGTTTGGTTCTAACTACGAGTTAGTCATATCAAACTTTCCTTGAACTTGATCCCACATTTGGATCATAGACACAATAATATATGACAAAAAGGTTAAGATGTGGCTTCACTTTCTTGATCACAACTTTAGCAACTTAACCACAAATATTTGGCTGGCTTAGGTAGTGTTAGACAACCAACCAAACAGCCCCGAAATCCTCCCAAGCCGGTGCGAATCAGAGAAACTTCTCCCCAGCTCCCATTACTCGTTCAGCACTCTTCGCACACAATTTCAACCGTAAATCCAGAATACGCGATCCGAACCAGCAGAGCGACTGCCTGTATTTTTACAAGCTTTCTCGAGAGATGCGTTTTTCTACGTTGCTCCAGGTGAGTGTGCTGTGCACAAACTTTCTCGAGAGATGCCTTTTTCTACGTTGCTCCAGGGTGAGCGTGCACTGTGTGTCTGTGTACATGTCAACGTCTCTTGCAGGATGCTGGCATGGGAGATAGAGCAAGCCAGCCGCCAGCATGGCACGCGTCTTGCGTCTTGCGTCTTGGCGTGCTTTGCAATGGTACACACGTGCTGCCCAGTGGAAAGGCTCGGCGCGCGTGACGCTCGCACCTGTAATTCGATCTAAACAAATCGAAAATATTTTAATACCATCGTCTGGATTCTGAAGCCACCGAAATGTGGAGATTTCGAGATCCACGTAGTACTCCGCCTCAGCTGATACTCCGTTTCTTTCGCCCGTTTTTCCACGTACCACTCTCACGCACCAACCTCTAAGAGGAGGTACAATAGCAGGCTATAAACCAGCTGCAAGCATATTTTAAGAAGATAAATCAGAAGAGAGAAGAACAGCGGGCTACAGATTTGTAGCTAGCTGTAGCACGGACTCCAAGACGCAGTGTGTCTATGACAGGTAGGGCTAGGTATTAATAGTGTAGTATGTAACTATTGTATGAATGAGCTATTAGATTGGCTATAGATGAATTGGAGTTAGCAGTTGGCTATACTGTTGAACTTGCTCTGATTGGCTCTGTTGAAGAGAGTATCAACGATATACGGAAGAGCGGGTGCTCTGAAGTCGGAAAGCTACGCGGAATGGCAGATGGTCAGATACAGATAGGCATCGATCGCAATGGCCAGGAAGCAAACGACGACGCAAATCATGCAGCGCGTCAAGTGAAGATCCGATCGCCCTTGGCTGTTTCTGCCCCCGCATGCAGCGATGCAAACGGACTGTGCCATGCTGCAGTACACGGGATTACAGGAAACATTTTTTTACTATTATAATTTTTGTGTGTGAATAATAAATGGGTCCCACATATATATTTTTAAATCTAATCTTACATCAGCGCCATATGGGACGAAGACCAAGTGAACACTGCCACGTCAGCGCCACGTCAGCAAAACCGTCCTCCAAAACCACCGAGGGAGTCAATTTGTACCGGTTTTAGTAATTAGGGGAGTCGTTCTAACCGGTTTTCTGGTCGAGGGTACGAATCAGATTCGTTGTACATTTAAGGGAGTCAAAGTGGACTTTTTCCTAAGAACATTTACCCCACTGTCCAGTGGTGCCCACGGGTGGCTGGTAGCGATGGGTCGCAGCCCGGCCGGCCTTACCGAAAAGGAGAAAAGACCGTACGACAATGGGCTTTGTGGTCCAGCTCGGTGGGCTCGGCACGGATGGCCCATCGTTGCTTGGAGCAAGTGCCAGTAAGCCTCTAAGCAAATGTTCAAGTCTGCCGGCCTATTTTTGATATTAGTTTTTGACACGGATCAATATCAAAATAAGTTTTTTCAAAGGGTCAAATTATCAAAATTACGGAACAAACCAAACATTCTATTGTTATTGACACCTTACTAAAATTTGGTATTTTCATAAACGTTCTCTCATACTAGCATTACTAAATTTTGATAAGGCTACAAACTAAACGCATCTAACGCTATCAACATTTGGTAACATAAAAATGTGCCAACTTTTGACAATGCCAAATTTTGGTAAGGTTAATTTTGACATCAAATTAAACAATTGCTCTAAGTTAAAAACTTCTAAATGTAATTATGGTGTATTTGTATTTGAACTACACGTAACACTATAACTATAACTGGTATGTAAAATTGTATATATAAGAAAATGAAATGAGGTGATAGCTCGCGCACATATGTATTGCAAGTTGAAGATTCAATTCTTCCTGCGCACGCTGCTATTTCTTTCCACTTACGGTGCCGCCACCCGGCCTCCTCCCTATCTTCTTTCCCTCGCTTTACCCCCGTTACCAATACCGGCCCACCATCCCATGGCTTCGCTGTCGCCTCTTGTCCACCCTTGTTCGCCACCCACCACCAGTCCACCACCTCTCAGGCGATCCCTTTAAATCCGATCCCCTATTTTACCCTTCCCCAGCACTACCTCCCCCCTCCCCCTCCCCATCCCCGAAAACCTAACCCTACCCCAGCTCTCGTCACTACATGGTTGGAAAACTATTCACGAGATGTCTAGTTCACGCACATTCATGAACTAGTCTTTTCGGCACCCATCTTCTATTGGCTCCTCTTGTGGGTAAAAAGCAACGAGCTTCATTCTACCTAGGGTTTGCTAGACCGACGGATGCGAGGGTTTTGGGGAAAGACAGGATAATGAGGCGGGCAGGGCGACGGTGTGACGCTCGGATTGTTGATGCGAGAAATGGCGAAATGCGAGGGAGGAGAGTTTCATGGGCCAATCCACCAAACAAAACCTAGTACCTAGTACTTCGCATTGGAAGACCCATTTATTTCCGTGGACTGCTATCTCACACAGGGGCGGAACTGGGCCTAGGGCAACTTGGGCCCGGGCCCTACTCATGAGAAAAATTTTAGTACCTATACCTTGTGATTTTTTCGATTTTTCCATACATTCTTAGCCCAGCCCCACTCGTATACAGGCCGGCCCTACACTCGGCCTTCTAAAAAAGGCCCACGAAATAGCACGCCGAAGCCCATTAGCTAGCCCAGTGAAAACCCTAGCCCCTCTGTCTCTCACTCTCTCTCCAACTCTCCCTCACTCCCTGCCTCCCTTGTCCCTACAAGGCGCGAGGCGGCGTGCGGCGGCGTGCGGCGGCG
>CM020186.1:5746759-5803006 GCA_009805545.1 Oryza longistaminata
AATATGTAACAGATCATGACTTGGGTATTACGTTTCCCTGTATATTATGGAACGGCCTAAAGTCCTGGTTTGATAAGATTGTAAAGTAGATTTAGGAAACCGATACCGTATTGGTTAAGGTTTCTATCTTGTACCCCTGCCCCCCAACCTATATAAGACGGGCAGGGAGCCCCCTCTAGGGGCATGAGACAACTAGATCGCCAGATCTATACTACACCCGGTGGATTTTAATCCCCAAACAGGAGTAGGGTATTACCTCTCATTGAGAGGGCCTGAACCTGTCTAAATCCTTTGTCTCCACATCCATCCACTTTTAGGTTTCGTGCGCTACCCCATTTTATCATTGCCGAATTCATGTTTCGACAGAGTGACTCGGTGCGCAGAACTAGCCGAGACAACAGCTTCAGGCTCGACATCTCCAGCTTACGCAAGCGAGGGCAGCATGTCGACAAGAAGTCGCCGAGGGTGCGGCCGCCGGCGCTGGCGCCCTCTTCCTCGTCGAACGACGCCCAGCGAAGGTTCAGCTCTGTCAGCGCTTCGTAACATGCCGCCGGGGACGCAGGGAGCCGGAGACGGGAAGAGCCCAGAAATAGAACGATGGACGCCGTCGTCGCATGGCTGGGCAACTCGACGATTGGCAGCAGCTGCAGGTCCTGACCATCACGTGCGTTCGAAAAGTAATAAAACCTGAAAGCTTTGACGGCGCGTCGCATGGCGTAGAGGAGCCAGTCGTTGATCTGATCCTGCGTGGCGCTCTTGCGGTAGGACATGTGGATAGTGAAAGATTGTATGTCAGCGTCGCCGCGTTCAGCGAACGCCCAGTCCACGAAACCACCGAACTGGCCTGGCTTGATGGCCCGTCGTCGTTTGGGATTCATATCGGCAAAGTAGAGCGCCTGGGCATTGGTCCACACGCGCCGCCATCGTCGCGAGAGCACGGCCGTCCTCGTGACCGTGGTCGCGTTGTTCAGATTGGAGAGGATGATGTGTAGCAAGTCGTCGGGGAGGGCGCTGATCCGGTCGAGATCATCGGCTGGATCGTCGTGGTCATCCATGGGATCAGGACGTGTGAAAGCTGCCATGAGAGCGAGATTCCTGCACAGGTTACGTAATCAAGATTTGATCGATCGATTAACGAGTTTATACTGTAGAGAGACAACTGGGGAATCGGATGAGTTCCCAACTAGAGCATCCAATCGGGCATGCAGATCGGAATTGAACAGGACACAGCCGTCCGGTCTCCGCATCCCATCTCACCCCCTCACGCATCCACGGGCCACGGCGTAGTAAAAGCAGTCGGTATAGATGACCATAAGACCCGAGTACCGACAGCCTAGCCCCAGGCTTGGCTCAGGCACGACACGGCACGACACGACTAGTGTCTGGCCTGGCCCGAAAGTTGGATCGTGTCCGGGTCTTGTAGCACCCATCTTTTATGTGCTTTTATTTAAAAATTTGTCATTTAAAAATTTGAAGTTAATTTGGTTCTTAGTTGTTTTTGTGCCAATTTGATCTCAAATCCTCTCTTAGAATTCCCTTCAAAATTCCTGTGAAACCTAGTTCAAATTCAAATTCAAATCCCTCCAAAAATCTCCTCAAAATTCATTTCCAAATCCTGGAGAAATTGTGAAATAGTACTGTTCAGTCTTCCGCCCTCTGCCAGATCGAGCGCACTCGATGCCTCATCCATCCATACAACGCGAAAAGACATTTTTACCCTTCCACCAATCCTTAGCACATTGGTACCACCCCAAGGACTGAACGGTATCTCGCGGTACCAAGCTTTCCTGGCCGTTTGATCTGGCCTAATGAATGGCCACGATTTGGTACCGCGTGGAGGTGTTGGACCATAAAAAACCTCTAAATATATATTTTCTGGAAAATTAACTCACCTGTCCCCTTTCAGTAATATTGATGCAGAGTGATCTTAGGCCAGGGCACATCAGAAGAAACGACCGTACGCTTGCCGTAAAATGGTGGTGCGGCAACTTAGATGTTTTCAAGACCATGCTCCTAACTTTGTGAAGCTGGGGTGCGCTCTCGTCCGTCAGATCAGCAAGCTCCTCGTCCGTGGTGAACACGCTGGATTTAAGAAGAAGGTCTACGTGTTTGACATTAGGGCAGTTCTTGAGGAGCCATAAACCGTAGCCACGGTTGCTGCAGTATTGTCCATGCACCGTTAGGTTAAGGTCATAAAGACGGCGAACGCTTGTCAAGCCATGTATATGTAAATCCGGAGTGTTCGTGAACACTTGGTTGTCCATGGCGATCTCCTCCAGCCTCGGTGCCACGATTTTGATCACCGACCGCGCGTTGAAGTCATCGAGCGTTAAACCGTACCAGCAGAATGTGTGGGTGAATTACGCGCAGGTTGGGCGCCGTCACGTCCAGCGATTGTAGATCGTTTGCGTAGGAAACGCGAAGCTCTTCGAGTGTGTGGAGATTATGGGTACCCCATACCCACACGACATGGTTATCCGACTAGTCTTAGGGGATAGCTTATATCTATGGAATATGTAACAGATCATGACTTGGGTATTACGTTTCCCTGTATATTATGGAACGGCCTAAAGTCCTGGTTTGATAAGATTGTAAAGTAGATTTAGGAAACCGATACCGTATTGGTTAAGGTTTCTATCTTGTAATCCTGCCCCCCGTCTTATATAAGGTGGGCAGGAGGTCCTCTAGGGGGTATGAGTCAATATGATCGTCAGATCTATACTACACCCGGTGGATTCAAATCCCCAAACAGGAGTAGGGTATTACCTCTCATTGAGAGGGCCTGAACCTGTCTAAATCCTTGTCTCTGCATCCATCCACTTTTAGGTCTCGTGCGCTACCCCCGTTTATTATTGCCGAATACATGTTTCGACAGTTGGCGCGCCAGGTAGGGGTTGCGTCGAGTTTTCCGTCGAGAAGTGCGATGGAACTTTGTGCCGGCATCATCGGCGCTACTCTTGTCTTTGGCCGTGATCTTCTCAACAAAAGGGCAGGGTCTTCGTCGCCAAAAATTCTATCTGGATCTAGTCAATCAACCAGGAGATTAATCACCGATCGAATCGATCTACAACCAGCTTGTTATCGTCAATTTTACCTCTGTCAGTGAGATCAAATCCGTCGCTACAATGCTGCCATGTCTGTTGGTCCGTCGGTTTCGTCACCAGGGCATGATTTGAAGCAATCAGCAAGCAGCCGCCGCCGAAATCATGCAAAGATCACCGTCGGTTGAGCCTGTACATCACCAAGTCAATACTACTCGGATACGTACGGCAAGACACAAAGTCCAGGATACAAATTAAATATACCTGGTCAAATCTGTGGTCAAGGAAATTAATCCATACACAAATCAGCTATTACATGCACAAAGTGGTCTCCAAACTAATCCATGCATGTGCTACCGACGATTACATGTCTACACGGCTGCATGACACGGCTGCATGCTACGGTTCATCCATTGACAGGCCTTGAATCAAAATTGGATCACAAACCAGGTTTATCGTTCTAAATTTTCTTATATAAATTAGAATTAATTCACAGATCACTAATTATTATTTGATCTATTATTTTATACATGTACCGCCGGCCGCCTTCGTCGCTGCCGATTGGTTTCATCGCCTCCACAGTTGGTGTGCGCCGCCGCCGTTGCTGATGGCGATATTGTCTTCACCGCCGGCCTGCCTCCGTCGCCGCCGGCCTGCCTCCGTCTCCACCGACTGGTGTCTTCGCCTATACGGTTGGTTGGTCACACCACCGTTCATGGGCGTCCACGTCTTCACCAACCGGCTGGCTTTCGCCGCCGCCGACTGGTGTTTGCGCCTGCACGGCTGGCCTATTATGCTGCCGTTGTTGGGCGTCTACGACTCTACCGCCGGCCTGCCTCCGTCGCCGCCGGCCTGCCTCCGTCTCCACCGACTGGTGTCTTCGCCTATACGGTTGGTTGGTCACACCACCGTTCATGGGCGTCCACGTCTTCACCAACCGGCTGGCTTTCGCCGCCGCCGACTGGTGTTTGCGCCTGCACGGCTGGCCTATTATGCTGCCGTTGTTGGGCGTCTACGACTCTACCGCCGGCCTGCCTCCGTCGCCGCCGGCCTGCCTCCGTCTCCACCGACTGGTGTCTTCGCCTATACGGTTGGTTGGTCACACCACCGTTCATGGGCGTCCACGTCTTCACCAACCGGCTGGCTTTCGCCGCCGCCGACTGGTGTTTGCGCCTGCACGGCTGGCCTATTATGCTGCCGTTGTTGGGCGTCTACGACTCTACCGCCGGCCTGTGTTGCAAAGCAACTTGTGGAATGGGTCGAGGTGTGAGCCTTCTCCCGACAACTAAAACTTGACTCACTCACTAGAAGTTTTGTGAAATAAATCATTTTGCCAAAAAGGCAGCTTTCGCAAATAAAACCGTAGCCTCCTTGTTAAACCAACATGTCATTCTTTTCCTCGGCTTGCTGAGTACGTTAAGTACTCACCCTTGCCCCTTATAATAATATATAGAGTTTGAAGATGAAGATGTCGACCCGACCGCCGAGGAGTATCTCCAGGAGCAAGCCGAGTATGAAGACTTCTAGATGTTTCGTGCCTAGCCCCAAGCCTCGCCTGTGGAATAAGATAGATGCCTAGGTTCTTCGCCTAGTGCATGGTTGCTTAGTCGCTTAGTGCTCCGCGCTGTTCGCTTCTGCGCCGTCGCTTTTATGGTTTTCTGTAATGTTGTGTTGCTCATCTATGGGCCTGTCCATGATAGCAACTTATGCAAGGACTACTACCCAGTGATGTAATAAAGCAGTTTACTTTGAATCCACATTTATTCTGTGTGTACCAGCTAGTGTATCCTGGGACTTGTACTATATCACAGGTAATGCATAACACCCCGGTGTGATTTAGCTGTGTTAATGGCTAATGAATGTCGGGGCGTTACAGGTCTCTGCCTTGGAACAGTGGGCTGGCCTGGCATGGTACAATGATCACGGAGTCAAAATTGATAAGGGAGACAAAATAGACTTATTTCAGCCATATAAGGTCTAGCCCAGAGAGAAGAGGGATGCAAATAGACTTATTCTAGTCATATAAGACACGGCCCAAAGAGATGAGGGAGAAAAAAATAGACTTATTGCAAGGAGAAGCACAATGGGTTTTCACGAGTTTTTGTGCCTTTAGGACGGCCCGACCCGAATGTTTTGGGTCATGTCTGGGTCATTGGTGTAGCCCATGGGCGGACCCAGCCCGACCCGACGTGTAGGTTAGGTCGTGCCAGCCTGATTGATCTCAGACTGGGCCGGGCCGGGTGGCTCATTTGGCCATTTATACTAGTCGGACAATGCGGCAGATAAATATCAGCGACTCTAGTGGACGAGTTTCATCACTAGAAACCTAACCAATTGAACTACGTGCATTTCGTTTGCTAAGAAAAAAAAAAGTCAAAGGTCCGCTGAACTCCCAAGACAAGAGTATATGTACATATTTTTTATGTCAAAAACAAACTATACTAGAAACACAACACGAGGGCCGCTTGATGCATATGATACAAATGAAGCAAATACATGATGCAAACCACATATATAGTGCAAACATATAAACTACCGTAAACGTTTGAGATTTATCCATATCTCCATGAGTTAAACTTTTACTCTTTGTAAAACTTTTACTCATCATTAAATTTGTGAATAAAAGTTTTAATCATAGTGATGTGGATAAATTTCAGACATCTATTTCTTTATGATACGGTAGTTCATAGGTCTTCATGGACAACATTTGGATTTCCCCCAAATGTTTGATGCATCATCGCAAAACAAACGAGCCCTCGTGTCTACCAGTTCTCTCGGTTGGAGGGACAGGGATGGTTAAATCTCAATATGCACAACTCTTCCCTTGTGCACCTTCATATTGCGTTCGCTTCCACGTATATTTATCTCTTTGAAAATGCCAACAACCGTGCCCAGTAAATGGAATTTCTAGTAGTTGGCTACGGTTTGGATCGTCGTTGTCATCACATTCTGGCAGAATCACTACGCCAGATCCTCACACCTCTGACGGGATACCTGTGACGGGCAAACGATTTGGTCACTAGTGACCATTACCTCTGACGGGTCAGACGGGATAACGTCGCCGGTGAGCCATCCGGCCGCGGACTGGAGGTTTTGCTTACTTGCTTTGATTATTTTTTGCCGGTAGAGCTGCAGCACTGAACAAGTCGACGGTCTGGTTGGTTTCAGAGGTTTTCGTCTCGCAGCTGTGTTCCATGGATGGGTTGTTTATTGTTTCTGAATCAAATTTATCCAGCAAACAGACATACCCTACTACTAGTAGTCAGTCTGGCAAGTCTATATTATCATCTTTATTTTTAAACATAAGAGACAATTGACATTCAAAATAATAAGAGTCAACACGGTGCGCTATGTGACTGCGTGGTGAGCATATTAGCAGACCGACACTAATCACTAGTATTACTGGCACACTAGTCTCAAAACTAATCAATAATTGTCGGTGCCCCATGACCTTCTATGAGTTTCTATACCATCAGATTAACAACACAAACCGACAGTCAAAACTGAATTAGAAACACAGGCCGCGAAGCGTAATTAGTGCAATCCGGTAGTTGCATCCTACAGAGGTTGCATCCCATCAAAACCTAAACAATGCCAAATTGCCAATCCAACGGCTGCAAGAGCATAAATCCGGGTGATAAATTTGATTCAGACACAATAAACAACCCCTCCATGGAACACACGCTGCAAGATGAAAAACCTCTGAAATTAAACCAATCAGTATCAGGCCGTCGACTTGTTCAGTGCAGCTGCAGCTTACCGGCAAAAATTAATCAAAGAAACCTCCATGTCAACTAGCCTAGCTAGCTGTTCGATTCCCATGTTCCCTGCTTGACTTCGAACGCATTTGTCACCGCGACGTGCCTGCCAAATTGTTTGTTCTCTGCTTCGGCTGGGGACTGACTATAAATGGAGATGCAGAAGCAGCTGCATTTCATCACAAAGTTCAGAGTCTTCAGAGTTTCAGAACACTGTAGCTACTTCAGAGTTCAGTGCAGAGAATCAGAGATGGCTAAGCTTGCTGTGTTGCTCACATTGCTGGCTCTGGTGGGCTCTGTGACATGCCAAGGCTATACCGGCAATGCTAGCCCACCCACACCCATTACATACCCAAGCCCAAGCCCGACCACACCGCCTACTTATCCTCCACCTAGCTCGACTCCTCCGAGTCCAGCACCGGTGAGCCCGAGCCCGCCGACAACCTATCCTCCACTTTTTTTCTTTTGGGGGTAGGCGAGCGGGTTTAGGTTCGCCATGTCGCGAGGGATGACTCCGGGAGTGGTTAGGTCGTGCGTGTTCCTTCTGATCCGCGCGTAGATTCGATCTGATGAGCGAATCGGGGGCGCGCCGTCGTGATTAGGGCATTTTTCGTTGGGTACGAGATGTGATCTATCAGTTGTAGAACGAGTAGGATTGGTAGTGTTTGTGGAAACCTGCGTGTTTGATTTGATCCACAATGGTTGATGTCGAGTTCAGGTGCCTATTGTGGGGATCGGAATTACCTACTATACTACTTGAGGTTGCCATTTCCGTGGTGGGGTTTGCGTGGTTTTCAGCGAGATAGGAACTGGATGCATTTGATTATGCTTAGAATTGAATTAGGTTCGTGTTGCTGACTTGCTGTAGGAAATTTGTGCGGGCATATGCTCCTTTTTTTTGTGGTTTAAATGATGATGAATGGTGTAGAAGTCATCTTCTGCTATCATATTAGACAGAGATGTGCTATGAGAATAACTTATTCTTGTGGCTTTTGTTGATCTCTTGTGATCCTTAAGTCATTAAAATGGTGTTGGTGTATTTCTTTCACAATATTTCATACCATTCTATTGAACACTAATTGGAATTGTGTAGAGCTCTAATATGAATTATGAGAATGGTGTAATAGTTACTGTTTCCATCTTTTATTTTGTGCATCATGTTAATAGTTTTTTTCTTCCTGAGAATTTCTCATCTCTGTAATGTGGAGCTTTTAGTTCTTTATCACCTCCTAGTACCTTTTATGTTGCACCAAAACATACATTTGCTGGTCTTTGACTTTTCTACTCTGGTGTTTCATTTGTAGCTTACCTTTTCATATACACTTTAATCTCGATTTTTAGTATAATGCTAGTTAATTAAGATTACTTGCTGTTACTATTATTAGATACTAGCAAATCTTAATATCTTGCAAAGCTATGCTGATTATTTGTTGTTTTAGTTCTTGTTTTTTAAAAAATTGTAGTTCCCCTGTGGTATAGTGTTTATCTTTAGGAATGGTGCCACTTTTGCTATGTAGTTTGTTTTGATTCATATTATTTACCTTGCAGCTTTTGGAGGAGGATACTGCTCTGAAGAGGTTTAAATCATATAAGAACAGTGTGAAACAGGTCTCAAAGGTTGGGAATATTCTTACCGGCGTTGTCCTTTTTGGTATGTTACTTTTTCTTATCCCTTTGTTTCTTTTGACACAAACATTTGTGGACTATATTCTACAACGATAAATGATTCATCATGCTGATGGATGTGACCAATGGAGCTACTAGTAATTTAGTACACAACCACTTAGTTTAATGAAATGGCTAGCAAATGCTTGACCTTTTGAACATTGAAATTTTAGCAGGATATTATTAATGATGGCTTCTAAATGATATTTTGTTCATTATTTATATATCAATAATTTGTAAGAGCCCTTCCAAAATTCTGCTCCTTTCAAATGGCAGTGCAACATAGCCCACAACGACACATAGGTAGCTCTTTTGATATGATTCTCTGTCTAGATTTCTGGTACTGTTTTACTTTTTTGTTTATACTCGCTATCTTCTGATATCTGAAGTTATTTATTCGACATTATCAATGCTTAAGATTGACAATAGATTTATCTAATTTTGAAGATTATGTGTTTCTCCGAGGACACATTTTGTGTACATGTCCAGATTATTGGTAGCAGCTCACCATGGGCACTATGACTGGATTTTATGGAAATTACATGAAAAAACTACTTAAACCTTTTAACAAGGTGCTCATAAATATAGTCCTTGAAATATGTTTAGTCTTGAAGCCAACTGTAGGTTTTAGATGGTTATTAGAGTGCTATATTTTTATACTACCTGATGGAATTCTGACTTGTTCTTAACTTCTGTAGATGCACAGTAATAATCTGAGCTGGCTTTTAAACATTAAAAACATAAACCTCTCCTAGAAGGAGAATTCTTAGTAGAACTATACTTTCTGAAGTAGAGCAAGGACGGAATAGTTGGAATTTTTGCATCATTTTGTCCATCTTATAGCAGCTTGTGCTGATACTTGTTGTATTTGATCACTTTGTGCTTTGCGCTGACTGTTGACAATTCTTTTCAATTGTGCAGCCTGCGCCTATGAGATCGTTGCACTTGCAAATAGTTAAAAATGAAGGAATGGACACTCATGTGATCACTCAAATCCACCAGAAAGTGATTCATCAGCATAAACTGTCATTTTGTCAGCACTAGTTCTGCACCTCCTGTTTTGATGGTACCATATAAAATAAAACAAACTAGGTTAACCTTCTTTGGCAAGATCTTTGTGCTCTCTTGGCCTAGTGTGACATGTAAACAGATGTATGCGATGAATGATCATCGCCTTTGTTTTCTTTTCCTTGACTTAGCACGCTCAAAGCTCAATAAAATGGTTTATCTCGGTTTGCTTGCTGATGGCTTTCCATACACAACGAGCTATTTTGGCAGTATTTTGTTCAAAATTCTGAAATTTTGAAAATTTCATCATATCAGCGCCCTTCGATACAAATACCGAAAAGGAAATATTGAACTTGCCTGTTTGTGACTTTTCAATTTTTTTTCCCTTATGTTTGGCTCCCCTGTTGATGAGGACATCACTTCGTCGGATACGCTCATAACTTCACACACTCCAATGATAATTCCAAGTCCAAGTCCAGCTCGGCCTCCGGAGACAGCACTGACTTCAAACGGACCTAGCGCCTTCATGCCAACTCGATTTGAGTGATCTTGACTTCGTGGAAAGCTTATCTCGCTACCTTTCAAACGCATCTGGTTCATGTCCAAATTCATCTCGAGTCAACGGGAATCGCCAAAACAAGACATTGCTGTTGCTGAAACCGAACTTGGGCCTTGGGCCTTGTAATAGACTAGGCCCATCTCGGAAGTGTCACCCTCCACCTCCACGAATTAGCACTGAACCCTAGCTTATTTTCCTCTATAAATAGCTTTGTACATCCTCAAAAACATTTGGTTTTGTTTAGTTGAATTTTGCCAAGTGCCATTATTCACCTTGTCTCTAGTCCTCGCTCGATTAGTCGGCGACTATAGATTCAGAGCCCCCAATAGTTGGTGTGTTGATTTGCCGGGTCGATTAGATCTACCACTTCAATCGCAACTATTCCTTTGTGCTTAATTCCCTATTCGCAATATTTAGATTGCATCTTATCTTGTTCTTGCAGTGTTCTCTCGTTTGCATTGCAGGGATCATCAACCGCGCGTCACGGTTGATACGACATCGTTTGTGGTGTAGCGATTGCACGGCGTCCTGGACTTGTTCTGGTTGGTAGCCACGTCGCACTCGATCAAAGCGAGAGTTATCACCCTCACCAGAAGATCGGGCACGAGAGAGAGCGTCATCAGTTGGTATCAGAGCTTTAGTTGCCTGGTGAGGATTTTAGTTTTGTAATTTTTTTTCCCATCGTCTACCATATAGCCGCAATATTTTTTTCCCATCACCAAACATTAGTTTGAGCCACGCAATTTCATTCTTTTTGCTTATTGAGTTTTGATCCACTGTCGAGTCAAGTGCTGGTTTAAGCCCTAGATTAGTCTTGGATTTAGTTTGCAAGTGTGGGTTGCATGTTGCTCTAGCGTTGTTTCAGAAAGTCGCGCAGTTCCGCCGCCGTAGAGAAAGTTGCGCAGTAGATTGATTAGTAACAGATTGGTTTGAGAGCTGAGGTTTTGTTTCATTGAGATTTTTTTGGGTTGCATGTGTCAGATAATTAGGGAAAATCTGCTTCCTTTTGTTTCTTCTTTGATTTTCTCGTGCAACCAAGTGACGCCGAAAGAAAAAAAAATAGAACAGAATCTGCTGTCCTACTTGATTGCGCATGCATGCATGCATGAGTACTTGTGTAATTTCCATCGTCTCTTCCTGATTCCATGTGCATGCAAATCTCGGCCTCCTAGTTTGTTGGGTGTACACATGCATAGAATTTCCTTGTGCAGATTAATTCCTCGGTGCACACGCATGTTATCCAATTCGATTGATAGCTGCCATTTGTGAAATAGAAAAGTAAAAAAAAAAGAAAAAATAGAGAAAAGGCAGAAGGTGCAAAAAAAAAAAAAAGAATAAAAGAAGAAGCAAAAGAGCCGCACCAAAAAAAATCAGAAAAAAAAGAGAAGAAAAAAAATCAGAAAAAAAAAAGAAAGGGTGGAATTTTTTTTTAAAATTGTGGATTTCCTGGAGAGAGTTGGTTGACATAGCGAGTTGTTTTGGTCCGAGTGTGATCATTTGCTTGCTTGAGTTAGGATTGAGTCTAGGCTAGGCCAGCAATTTTGACTAATACTTTGGATATTATTCAATTTCGCATATCTGTTTGATTTTTGCTATTCCTTGTGATATAGTTAAGCCTACCAAGATCCACATACTACTAACCTTTACAGGTCCGGCTTTGCAATCGCTCCACTCATCAAGCGTGTCATTGTGCCACGAACCAGCCACGGTGATTGACCTGATTTGCATTCTTTGAGAACATTATAAGAATTTGGTATATGCTTGAGTGTTGAGTGCCTTCAAAAGCTCCACATATATATAGATTGTTAGGAACTGACACTTTCTTGTGAGTTTCTTTTGCTTGCTAACGATGTCAGGTACAAGTTTCTGACGAACCAACACTGGAGAATCTAGCACGAAACTGAAGGGCATGCAAAATTGGTATGAAGAGCTGATGCGTAATAGTAAATCATACAAGGAAAGCACAGATAAACATTTAAAAACTTTTAAGTGAAAGCCTGGTGAAAGTAGTGGATCAAATTGAGCAAATGAATCGATCATATAAACAATTAACTGAAAGCATTCAGAATATAAATATTGGACATGAAAATATTGTGCGACGCATTGGTTTACTTGAGGCTGCAGGTGAAGAAGGTGCAGGTGCCACTGCTCATCGACACCAAAGATATGACGATGAAGACGAAGAGCAATCTGTTGCTGATGATGAGGAGGAAGACGAGAGTGTTGGAAATAGAAGACGACGTCGAATTATGGACAAAGATGATCCTTTATCTAAGGTAAAAATTACTATGCCTTCTTTTGATGGTAAGTTTGAACCTTCTGTTTATCTAGACTAGGAGCTAGCTGTTGAGCAAAAATTATCTTGCTATGATTTTCCTGATAATAAGAAAGTTAAAGCTGCCAGTAGTGAATTTACCTCCTTTGCATCTCTATGGTGGAATGATATATGTGGTAGAGGACTTAGACCTAGAACCTGGGATGATATGAAACGTACAATGAGGTCTAGATTTGTTTCCTTCTTACTATGCTCGTGACATGTTAAATAAACTACAACTTTTAAGACAAGGTTCTAATTCTGTAGAAACATACTATCAAGAGATGATGATTGCTTTGTCACGATGTAATTTGCAAGAAACTGAGGATGCTAGAATTTCTAGGTTCTATGGAGGTCTTAATAGAGAGATTCGGGATATTCTTGAATATAAAGAATACAATACCATGAATAGATTATTCCATTTTGCTTGCAAAGCTGAAAGAGAAGTGCAGGGACGCAACAAGCATAGGAGTTCTCTTGCAGGTGCTACTTCCACACGACAGTCAACACCACGTCAATCTACTACTGCTGTTCGTCCACCTACCTCCACGCCATCCCATGCTCAAGAAAACAAGCAAAAACGCTTCAGTTCAGACTCCAGCCAAGAGTGCAACTTCAGTAGATTCCACTGGACGTACACGTGATATTACATGTCATAGGTGCCATAGCATTGGACACATTGCCCGCGACTGTCCAAATCGGCGAGCTCTATTTGTGAATGCTGATGGTGAGTATACTTCTGCTAGTGATTGTGATGATGAATATGCTTTAGCTGCCATTGACCACGCAGGAGGACAAGATAATGATGACATCGAGGAAGTCCATTGCATCCAAGAGTCGCTAGATCAGTATCCTAGCCTAATTGTCAAGCTAGCACTTAGTGCTAAAGAGAAGTGTGAAGAGCAAAACCAACGTCACAATTTGTCCAAAGCAAAGTTCTTGTGAAAGGCCATACCGTCAAAATGATTATTGATAGCGGGAGTTGCAACAATTTAGCAAGTGAAGAGATGGTCAAGAAGCTTGGCTTGACTACCCATCCACATCCACATCCGTATCATATTCAGTGGTTTAATACATGTGGTGAGATGAAGGTAACCCGCTTGGTTAAAATACATTTTTCTATAGGCTCACCATGATCAAATTGAATGTGATGTTGTGCATATGCAAGCTTGTTCTGTTATTTTGGGGCGACCATGTCAATATGATAGAGAAGTTTGTTTTGATGGTAGGACTAATACATATAAATTTATGTTCGATGGTATAAAGAGTTGTTTTGCATTCTATGACTCCAGCCGTGGCTTTGAAAGATGATCTTGCAAGACTTCAATGTGAAAAGAAAGCGAAAAGTGAAAATCAAATTATTGCTAAACATCCTGCTTCAACTAGTAAAATAGAACCAAGTACCACAAAGAATGAAATTAAGTTGAAGAGTGCTTTGTTGGCTTCTAAATATAATATTTGTGCACTAGATGAGCCAGATTCTTGTTGCTATGCTCTATTTTGCAAAGATCCTATACTCACATTGGCTACTGCTCCTAGTACTTTATATTCTTTGCCACCCGCTATTACTAACCTTTTGCAGGAATATGAGAATGTTTTTCACGATGAGATACCTCCAAGGATGGCCAATGGACGAGAGAGTGCACACAATCGAGAGAGATGGGATTGAGTCGAGGACGACTCCAATTCAAGAAGGGGAGGATGATGCACTTCGTCGGATACGCTCATAACTTTACACACTCCAATGATAATTCCAAGTCCAAGTCCAGCTCGGTCTCCGGAGACAGCACTGACTTCAAACGGACCTAGCGCCTTCATGCCAACTCCGATTTGGGTGATCTTGGACTTTGTGGAAAGCTTATCTCGCTACCTTTCAAACGCATCTGGTCTCATGTCCAAATTCATCTCGAGTCAACGGGAATCGCCAAAACAAGACATTGCCGTTGCTGAAACCGAACTTGGGCCTTGGGCCTTGTAAAGACTAGGCCCATCTCGGAAGTGTCACCCTCCACCTCCACGAATTAGCACTGAACCCTAGCTTTATTTTCCTCTATAAATAGCTTTGTACATCCTCAAAAACATTTGGGTTTTGTTTAGTTGAATTTTGCCAAGTGCCATTCACCTTGTCTCTAGTCCTCGCTCGATTAGTCGGCGACTATAGATTCAGAGCCCCCAATAGTTGGTGTGTTGATTTGCCGGGTCGATTAGATCTACCACTTCAATCACAACTATTCCTTGTGCTTAATTCCCTATTCGCAATATTTAGATTGCATCTTATCTTATTCTTGCAGTGTTCTCTCGTTTGCATTGCAGGGATCATCAACCGCGCGTCACGGTTGGTACGACATCGTTTGTGGTGTAGCGATTGCACGGCGTCCTGGACTTGTTCTGGTTGGTAGCCACGTCGCACTCGATCAAAGCGAGAGTTATCACCCTCACCAGAAGATCGGGCCACGAGAAAGAGCGTCATCACCTGTACTCTTTTTGCAACCTGTAAATACATAGAGTCCTGGTAAAAAATGCATGTAATGGAATAACATTTGAGTTTTAAACATAGTCATAGGATAATAATTTGCACGCCCAATCATAGCCTTCCGTTTTTGATCGGACGGCTCGGATTAACCGAAACCGCCTAGATGATGAAAGCCTCCGCGATTCGATGTGCGTAACCCCCTCTCGAAGCGATAAGCCCCGCGGGAGAGAGGGACGAGCGCCTCCGCTCCGAGCAGAAATGGCGGCGGAGTTGTGGGCCGCGGCGGCGGCGCTGCGGCCCTTAAACCCTTCCTCTCCTCACTCTCTCCTCCTCCTCCTCGCCGTCGTCTTCTCGCCTCCGGCGTTCGGTTCTCGGAGGCCGCCTGCGCAGCCGCGCCCCGCGCCCGGCCGATTTCGTGTGCCGCCGCGCCAAGAACGCGGCGTACGACGACTACAAGTTCCCGGACCCCATCCCGGAGTTCGCCGCGCAGGTCAGCAATTCTCCCTCCGTAGACTGGAGCTTCCTCCTTGCTGCGCAGCTGGCTGATTCTAGCCTTTTTTTTTCTTTTTTTTGGGGTTTTTCAGGAGACGAGCAAGTTCAAGGAGCACATGATGTGGCGGCTGGAGCAGAAGAAGGATGACTACTTCGGGGAGCACGTGGAGGAAATCGTCGACGTCTGCACCGAGGCAAGTTCATGGTTTCCTTGCGCTTGATTTCCTTGAAGTGTTTGTAGCATTTCGGCCTTCTTGGGGGTAACTTGGGTGTTTTTGAGTTAACTGCTGCAGTGGGTTTTTGGTATGAGTTTTTGAATAACTGTGTCACATAAGGATTGCATCAATGTGGGTGAAAATAGTTTCTTTGAGAAAAGCTATTAAGTCAGTATTGATGGAGCAAACTGATAATTTGGTCAAGAAAATTGTCATGGAACTAGTAACTGGAAGACCACTAGAAGAAAGAGGGAATCATCAGCATCTGCACTGAGCCACTGACGAATGTTCATAGTGAAATTAAGCTTGTAGCATTTCTGCCTTCTCATCTGACCAGCAACTTCTGCACAATTGCCTGCATTGGGTTCTTGGTGAGGGTTCTTGTGCTGTGCAATCACATAAATAGGTCGGGAATTGATATTGCTGTCAATAGCATTGGAAAAAGGTTGTGCTGGCAAGGTTGATGACAGATAATGGATCGAAATTGGTCTTGAAAAGAACAAATGGGATTAGGATTAGGAATCATGGATCGAAATTGTTGTTGGAAAGAACAAATGGTGTTAGGATTAGGAAATCAGCGAGTTTTACACTACCATAAATGATAAGTCCCGAACTAACAGGTGAATGAAGATTGATAAATTAGCACCTTATCTCTTATGGATGGCAACATTTCCCTTGTGTACATCTGTACTTTGGGTCTGGTATTGCTAAAATGGAGATAAAAACGCTATGAAGGATCCTGGTTTTTTAGGAACAGTTACGACTTATGAAGTGTCTTTATATATTCAGCAAACTAAGCAGATTATGCATGTACCTTGAAGGCAATAGTTAGTAACAGGAATTAAGAATATTCCTCTGCAAGAATAACCAAAGCTTATCACTAGTTTTTACCTATCTTAGCTTAAATTGCTTTGTTGTGTTCTCAGTTCTATTAATCAATTCAGTCTATGTTAGATCTAAATTCTCCTTGAAGCTTGTCGGTCTGTCACTGTGATACAGTTAGTCCATGTACAGGCATTTATATTTGTAGATTGTTTTCGTAGGCCAGTTCAATATTAAATGTAATCCCATTACGCTTCTCCTTGAGTGAGCTCTTTTACAAGAGCTAAAATCTGGTTTGGTGCTAACTGCTAACGTATGATTCTTGCTTACAGATACTAGGAACTTTCTTGGAGCATGATTATTGCGGACCTGGGACTCTCCTAGTTCACCCATTCTTGGACATGAAGGGTGAGATCAAAGAGAGGGGGCTTCCTGGGGCACCTCAGGCTGCGCGTGCAGCGATTGCATGGGCTGAGAAGAATATCGACAAGGACTGGAAGGCGTGGACCGGAGAATACTAGGCCTATTTTTTCCGCCATTTCTTCTGTTTGTTGTATGATGTATCAGCGGATGTATCACTAGTTTTGGTGTTTGAGTAGAGGCTTGAATCTAGACTAGTCATGTTATCAGATCCAGAACTCACGCAATGCATTAATTATATCTTCTGATCCGATGGATCTTTGGTGAATGTGTGCTAATTTTCTGAGCTAGTGTGAACATCTTGTGGCTGTTTCTCTGATGTCTGAACCTTAATTTTTTCAGTCACAGCTGCTACTATCTTCCAATGTGGCGGGCAAAATTCTTCGCCTTTAACACCTCCACTGTGAAGCACCACAACTTGATCATTTCCTCTCATGCTGCAGGTCAGTCAGGGCGACCTCAACAGGTGGCGCCACCCAACTTGGTGCCGTGGCGTAATCACCGGCACCTGCAATGACATCCTACACAGGTGAGCACTTAACTCCATCCATCCCCTCACCCCCTAGCAATGCTGATGATCAGGTCAAAACACCTTTGCCTGCCAATCTGCCATGGCTGTGTGTGCAGGCTTGCAGGAAGGTGCGGGCCAAGCTTTGCAGTTCATTCAATGGAGCAAAGGAAGATGAGCTGAAGCCATGGAGCTGAAGACTGAAGAAGGGGGCTCTTGTGGGGGCAGTGTACGTACTGCCTCCTGCCTGCCGGCCGGCCAGCTCCCGGCCATCTCCGATCGGTGAGTTATGGTGGTTGTGGTTGGCAATGGCATTTGGCTGGCTGGCTGGCTGGAGTGCTGGACTTCAGCTCAGCTCTCGCTGCAACTGGAGCGATGCGACCCGTGATCACCTCTAATGGCAGCTTGGATTCATCTCCATCAAGGTGTATGTCATAGGTAATAGCCTAGCCATGGCCCTCTTCTATGTTTTTTCCTTCATATTTTTTTCTTCCTATTCTGTCTCACTGCACTGCCTGCACATCTCTTCTCAGGTACATCATGCACTGTCACTGTATAGGCGACTGACCGATGCTGCTACTATTCTTCTCTTGTATGATAGCCGTCGATCGTAGTCGGATCGACGGCGGGGGATAATTGGAACAATGGCTTGGCTTGCTTGTGGAGATGCAATGTTGATGGTCATTCTTGGTACGAGATGGGGGTCCAAGAAGTTAATATTCCTGCAGGGGATGTGCATTGTCGTAAACACGCTAACACACACTACCTGTGAACTACAGGGAAGGGAACCATATGGGATGTGGCGACTTCTGCATACACAGGAAACCAGCTAGGTACGTACTCGCTTCGTCCAATAAAAAACAAATAAAAAACAAATCTAGAACGTACTCTCTCCGTCCTTAAAAAACAAATCTAAAACCGGATGTGACATATTCTAGTACTAGGATGTGTCACATCTAGTACTAGGTTGATTTTTTATGGGACGGGGGAGTAAGCACTATAAGTTTACTACCAGTACTCCTTACCAACATTTTCCTTTTTTTTAAAAAAAAACAAAGATTTATAAATTCAGATATGAATCGGAAATTACTAGGCGGTTCGTTTTAAACCCGAAACTTGTCCTACCAAAATATCGGCATTCTAAACAGTAATTTAGCAATGTTTGGTTTGATACCAAAACTTACCTACACCACACATATTTTGCCAAAAGGTCGACCAACCCTACATTGCAATGTCGTACATGTGACATTTCTCTATCTTTTCTGAGATCGCATTTGACATTTTCTCTTGTGCATAGGCAAAAGAGGGTTTTGTATGTATGTATGTACATTAGTGCATACACGACCTGTCAGGGGAATGCTGTAGCGTGTGTCGCCCATACAAAATCCGTGAGGGAATATAAAGTACGCTCTGCTGTGCTGCCCCGATTTGCTGCCATTGCCAATGCGAAAATTGCCCCCAAAATCCATACACGGCGTCAAAGCAAAGCGCCACTCTCTTCCTGTGCCTTATATCCTCCCTTTGCTTACTGTCCTTGATCACACGCTGCACTGCTGCACACACTGCACCGTGCATTGATCGACAAGTCCAGCCGATGGGTCGGATCGGATCGCACCCTGGCTCGAGTGGATCTTGACCATCCGTCACATGTCGGTCTCTCTCTTTTTCGCAAGGAAGGTTGAGGCGGGGCATAATACATTCTCGATTAAAAGGTCTACTTAGAACGCAGGAATTTCCACGTTTGACCGTGGACCCATAATTAAATATAAACACTTTAAATATTTGGAATTTATTTACAAATATAAGGGTTTTAGGGCGTTACTTATCGCATCAATTACTAAACATTTCCTTATTTCAACTTGGGGTACGAAAGTATTTTCCCTTTAATTTCAATCTATGTACTTAATAATATAGGAATACTTATATTTGTAAATGGAGGGAGTAGGATCAGATACGTAAACCGCTTAGGGTGCGTTTAGTTCCTGAAAAAAGTTGGAAGTTTGAAGAAAGTTAGGAGTTTGGAAAAAAAAAGTTGGAAGTTTATGTGTGTAGGAAAGTTGTAAATAGAGGGAGTAGGATCAGATACGTAAACCGCTTAGGGTGCGTTTAGTTCCTGAAAAAAGTTGGAAGTTTGAAGAAGAAAATTAGGAGTTTGGAAAAAAAAAGTTAGAAGTTTATGTGTGTAGGAAAGTTTTTATGTGATATGATGTGATGGAAAGTTAGGAATAGGGGGGAAACTAAACACGGCCTTATTAGCACGCGTGCGAGCTCAGTGGTGTGGATCTTTTTACCCTTTTACTCCAACCCATAAAATTTTTGAGATCTTCTCAAAATGATCATTATATAATAAGTGTCTTGAGTAAATACGCATCATTGAATATGTTGCATGTAACTAACCAAGATTAATTTTATTGGTACAATGGCATGTAATATTTAATTAAACATGAGTAATTCACGGGACACGAAGCGATGGAGCACCTTAACCGATGAGGATTAATTCTAAGAATGATAAATGTTTTGGTATCATCTTGGTGCTCTTTTCTTAGAAGATGATCAAACTGGGATGGAGGGAGTAGTAGTACCAATCATTCCCTACTTATCAGTCAGACAAAGACTTATTTTCCCAGTTGGAAATAATCCAATAATCATAAGCACTTGCACTTGCACACACACACACACGACACATCATACTTGCATAACACACTCAACTCACTTTGGTAGCTAGCTAGAGCCATCAAGTATTATATATCCCCTTGTGTGTGCACCCACATCGCTCACGCTTGCTACTACACCCTCTACCAAGACTACCACCATCTATCATTCTATCATTCTATCTATCTATATCTCTCGCTTCCACTAACCTCAGCTTCTCTGCTCCTCCACCTCCTCCTCCACTGCTACGCCGGCAATGGCCGCCCGCCACTGACGTGCGGCCGGCCACACCGGCGATGCCGGTCGCCGACGACGACGACGCGTCGTACCTCCTATGCGCCGAGGACGCCGGCGCGGCCGTCTTCGACGTCGCCGTTGACATCAGCACATGCACCACGGAGGACGACGAGTGCTGCTCCGTCGGCGGCGAGGAGCTGTACTCGGCGGCGTCCATCGCCGAGCTCATCGGCGGCGAGGCCGAGTACTCGCCGCGGTCGGACTACCCCGACCGCCTCCGCTCCCGGTCCATCGACCCGGCCGCCCGGGCCGAGTCGGTCTCATGGATTCTCAAGGTGATCGATCGATCTATCTGTGCCGATTAATTAGCAAAAGCCAAGCTTAATTAGCTCTTGATGAGCCCCATGGCTCATGGCTGCATGCTTCTGCTAATTGTTTCCAATATCTATATATACTACCCTGCATACGTATTAAAGCTAGCTTAATCAACTGTTCGGCAAGCTAACCTCGTAATTAGCAAGGTTAAGCTAGCTTGATTCACTGTTTTTTCAAGCTAACCTCGTAATTAGCAAGGTGAATTGAAGCTAAGTAGCTTAAGTCATATCATTATCTTTCTCTTCTTCCTCAGGTGCAAGAGTACTACGGATTCCTTCCCTTGACGGCCTACCTCGCCGTCAACTACATGGACCGGTTCCTCTCCCTCCGCCATCTGCCGGTAAGCTCGCCGCCGGCGGCCGCCGCCACAGTGTCAGTTAATTAATTACCATATTATGAGCACCATCTGTGAAAGATTACAGGTTTAGTTTCATCTGCACCATCTCTTTAATATGAGCACAGAGGAGTACTTGTGTATGGTAGCTGATGGGGGGCATCAGTGGGAAACTGATGCACAAGTTCAGTGCTGATGCTGGCCTAAAAAAGAAAAGATTTGGAGGTTGTTGTCTGCAGAGTAATCAATTAGCCCACTGAATTTACCGTTCTACCCCTTTACATGGAATGAAGGGGGCAGCTGCAGGATTTGTTTATGCACTCAAGACACATTGTGGTCTTTTCTGCTTTAGTGCATGCATGGCTAATTAAAGCTTTGTTTGTGGAACATGCCTTATCATTGTGCTTTGCTACTCTTGCTCCACATTTGTATTAATTTCTATGGCCTATGGGGTTAGTGTTTGGACTGTCAAGGTGTGAGGCATCTTCTCAGTGACTGTGCATGCATGGTGGGGTGTAGTAGTAGTTTATCAGGACCAAAGAAAAGAACAAACTGCAAGCTAGCTGTAAGCTGCAAAGTATCTCTCTCTGCACCAAGCCATATGCACCACCAGCCTTGGCTGAAATGGGCACCATTATTTTTTCTAACTTTTTGTTGCCTTGTGATGCTGTTTTTGAACACAAGCCCTTGGACCTGTTAAGCAAAATTTAATAACTGTTATGCACATTATGGGTTCACTGTGCACCCATGGACCCGGAATGCTGACGTCACTCCCTGAAGTTCCAAGGACTAATCTGAAGTAGTAGTAGTGGATAATAGGATTATATCCAAATGCTGACATGACTGAAGATCTCAACAACCTTTATTGAGCCTAAGCTCAAAAGGAAGTAAAAAAAGCTTTGTAGCACCTATGAAATATTTACTACAGTGCCAATATGTAACAGTAAACAATGTTTGGTATTTGTTGATCATGTTGTCCTCTGCTGAGGGCCCTCTCCATATGTATATTCTACAGTCAATGCATACATCTACTTGTCTGCACAAAATAACTATTCATGTGTTTGCCATTTGAAGATCTTTTTATCAAATCTTCATGGTACTACACCTAGATGTTTCTGAGTTTAAATACTTATATGTTACATATTCATCTGTCCTTGCTTTGTGGATCCTTGCTTCAACTATTAATTGCAGTGTTTGTGCTTTTCCCCTCAATGCAGGAGGGTCAAGGATGGGCAATGCAGTTGCTAGCTGTGGCCTGCCTCTCATTGGCTGCCAAGATGGAGGAAACCCTAGTTCCCTCCCTCCTGGACCTACAGGCAAGTACAGTTACTACTTGTAATGTGATAGCTGTTTGTGATATGAGTTGAGCAAAATTCTAATGATCAGAGCTGAATGTGCATTGTTCGTTGCCAGGTAGAGTGCTCAAGGTATGTTTTTGAGCCACGGACGATCTGTCGAATGGAGTTTCTCATCCTGACGGCGCTCAATTGGAGGCTCCGATCGGTTACGCCTTTCACGTTCATCGACTTCTTCGCTTGCAAGGTCGATCCGAAAGGGAAGCACACGAGATACCTGATTGCCCGAGCCACACAAATGGTTTTAGCTACAATACATGGTAAAAATACAGATGTTTTTGCTGGGTGATCATGTGCTGAAGCACATTTCTAATGCAATGGTGCAAAATGCAAATTCAGACATCCAGTTCTTGGATCACTGCCCGTCGTCAATGGCCGCTGCCGCGGTGCTGTGCGCCACCGGTGAGACACCGTCGCTCGCATTCGTAAACCCTGAGCTTGCAGTCAATTGGTGCATTGGCCTTGCAGAGGTAAAGACACTGTAAATTCAGCACATGGCTAGTTTTCGGATTTCTGAACTGAAATTAACTGTTAGTTTGTGACATGTTCTTCTCTCATGTAGGAAGGGATCAGCAGCTGCTACCAACTAATGCAGCAGCTGGTAATTGGAAATGTACAGAGGTCAGCAGTAGCAGCAGCAGCAGTTAACCTGTTCTCAGATGAGGGTCTGTCATATGATTCCTCCTCACCTCCCCCACCAAAGAGGAGGAAGAGGTCACCACCAGGCACATGATCAAGAAGGTCTCAAGTAGATAGAGAGAATTATTTACATGATGGGGGGTTTTTTGGAGCAGATTAACAGGGGTTTGATTTCTTCCGGTTGTTGTGTTCTTGTGATTCTTTTTTTTCCCATTTGTTCTCTTCTTTTGGGGTTTCTTTACACCTTTGTGGGGGCTCTCCCTGCTTGGCCCTATTGATCTTTGCCATCATGGCAATGGCAGCCTCTGCACTGCCAGTCTGTGAGGAAGTGAAAATATGAAGGTGAGGAGGGAAGACAGAGAGACAGATAAAAATTTGTGTTTTTTTTTTTTTGGTGCTACACACTGTGGGTCTTCAGTCTTCACCTCCCCAATGCAAAAAATTGCAGAGATTGCATTGATTACCTTGGTGTGTGAAGCCATGGAGGAGAAAGAAAAGTAAAAGGAGAGCAATGCAATGGCACATTGCATTGCATTGCATTGCAGGCAGTGAGATGGTGGGGGTTAAATGAGGTGGTCAAGCAAAGGGTCAGATCTCCTGTCAAAGGTGTAGGCCTTCTCCCTGCCAAGTTCTGTTCATATTCATGAGGGGGAAATTTGTTTGTTTCCGAGTGGTTTGTTTGTATTTTGTTGATGTTACTACTGAAGATGAAGAGAGAGAGAATGAGAGGGGGGCATGGTGTACTGGGAGGCACATGCATGCCCTAGTGTGATGCTCTGGAGTGAAATATTTGTCCATCTCCGGGCTAACAGTGTCCAAGCATGAGGCTTTTGGGGGCCCTTGCTATTTGTTCCCATTTGTACCCTTTTTTTTCCTTGCATAAATAAACATGTTGCCATTTTAATTGGCCTGAAAAAAGATATATCATGAGAAGAGAGTTCATGTGCTTTGCTACTGTGACACTGTGTATGCAAATATGGCCAACCTTTGTGTTCCTTCTCTTTTTAATTTCAGTCAGAGTAGTTGGTGAGTCTGACCCATTTTTCCCCCTGAATTCTGAAAGCTGTACATACAGTCAGTCATTCTACAATGGGAAATTCTCCAAGAAAGCAAAGGAATAGTCTGGCACTTTGAATTGCCATGCTAATGAATCCAAAATGTCAAACAAGTAACTATGCCACCTCACATGATTGTTTGAAGCCTAGTGATAGTAGGTTAGGCACTCACCACCTGTTCAAAGCTGTAGGAAGTAGACATGCACTGCAACTGATGACTTTGTTTGATGTATTTTCCCCCTTTCCAACAAGAATTCTCCACTGAAATCATTCAGAGTGCTATAATAGTGTCCTCACTGAAAATATTATACAAAACATAGATTCATATTCTCCACCATCTGAACATATAGCATAAAACAGCCATTTTGCAAATGTGATTGTATGTTCTTACCAATTAGACAACTGAGACAACATTCAGATATATTTCTCAATACTTTGAACTTCCAGCTGGATGGTACAATTTCTTTTTATTCTTTCATTACTAAGGTTGATCTCAAACTGGATAGCTCAGACATATGAGGTGCACTTGCAGAGTTGTAGTTTGATCTATCAAGTATAAAATATATAAATCCACAAGGTGGTGATAGTGCAGGGTACCACCCTATGTATGCAGTCCCTGCCACCTAGGAGGAACAATATAGTAATCCTCATATCATGGCAGCTCAAGCATTTTACAATAGTGGTCAATAGTAGTGGCATTCAGGAATCATTGGAGGAGGTGCCCATTATAACAGGGATAGTTTGTCATATCTTTTGATCCCTCTTTTCAATGTTTCTGGAAGGGAGTTTGCTACACAAGCTAGAAGTAATTCTTCTGCTTCTTGCAAGCTGTGTGACATGACCATAGGCACACACACACATCTAAGTCATATGACCATGGCATGGAGTGCTGCATGCCATGTTTGATCTGTGACATGCCAGGCCAGGCCATGCCATGCTTTCCCCTCCTTAATGAACAAATGAGGCCATCACCATGGAGCCCCCACCACAGATCTCAAAGCATTGCAATCTTGCATTCTAGTGCTAGTGCACTCAGCATATATATAGGTGGACATCTTTTGGTCTTTTAAAAAAAAATTGTTCTTCTTTATTTTCTTTCTTCTCCAAATGGCAGAATAGTGAAAGTCTTGGCCTCAGACAGCTGAGTGGTACATACTATAGAGATGGTTGCAAATTCTGCAGCTGCCTTTTGGCTGGGGTTAGATCTTGGGAGGTCTTTCTAGGAGGGTGAAAATAATCATCTTTCAGAAAAAGAGGGGGGAAAGAAAGCAACTTTGAGTCCTTACATATGTGTTTCATCAGCTTTGGGAGGAAAATTGTTTTCTTAATCTCTCTGTATATTGTTTTGGATAATAGCTTTCTCCTCCAATAAAAAAATTTGGACAGTCAAGGTACAAGAATGTCACGTCGGTTTCCGATCGGACGGCCGAGATCGATCGACGAGATGCTGCTGCCAGCTGAGGAGCAGAGAGTCCAATGTTTACAGCTAGCTGCAAGGAGATCCAACTTTCACAGCACAAGCCTTTACTGATTCAACATTGCACTTTCAAAAGCCATGCACCAGTAGGCAGCTTTGGAATCCCATGTATGAGGATGAGATAATGTGAGAGCCCAAAAGCCAGAGGAGGACGAAGAAAGAGCAGTACCCGGATTGCCAGCAAATGTGGCTAACCCTCATCTTTTTGCAAACACTTCTTTTCCAGAGCACCAAGACATGCCTGAAATCTCTCAAACTTTGTCCTTAAAGACCCCCTTAGCATGGCATTAGATTCACTAATGTTAATAGGATCGATCCATCAGATAAAGAACAGTGTCCATGCATCCATGATGCAGTGCTGCGACGTAGCTATCTATCTCTGAAGATGATCTTTGCTTTCAGGGATGAGGTTTGCATCTCCAATGCCCATGTCCTTCCCAGGCTGCAAAAAGATGAAAAGAAGGGCACTCTGAAAAAAATCTGAATCTTTTTGGCCCTAGTAGTACGTGTGCTGCCTTTGCTTTCGCAATTCACCTCAGGCTACGACGAGCCTGTGTCTGTCACTAATCGAATCAAATCGATCTTTGCATAGCATAGCATGCAGCTGATCGATGCATACTCTCTGCTGCTGCTGCAGCTACTGTTGCTACTGTTGGTGCTGGTGGTGGTGAAACGTGATCGATGGATGATGGGAGAATGGTGCGTTTTCTGCTGCTGCTGCTGCTGCTGCTGCTGGACATGGTGATGGGTGGTAGTAGAGGAGAGGAGGAGGGGAGTTGGGGCCATGGAGGAGTGGTCAAAAGTTGGCATGATAGAGGGGGAATATTTGGAGAGGGGCGGTGTTTTCTTTTGGTGCGGCGTGGGGAGGCACCCGCCCCCATCGGTTGCACGTTGCAGCATCCATTGGGGGCGCTCTGTGGCTTTATTTGCTAGGGTTTTTTCACCCTCTTTTAGCCACCATATCTCAATAGAATTTATCGGGTGTATCATTGACTGTATTTGTTAGAGTATATGGTATCATTGCAGACGATCTAACGTTGCAGACGATCTAGCAATTTCTTGGAGGTGACCACTGTTTTCGTTTACGTCGCCGTCACCTTAGGAGAGATCGTTCTTCCGGACGTTTTCTTCCTTATCCCTTGTACTCTATCATATATATCCAATCATTTACTGATTTATTAGAGTATATGGTATCAGAGCAGACAATCTAACGTTGTTTCCATCGCCGCTATCATTAAGAGTAGCAATTTCCCGAGAGCTACAACTTCTTTTGTTTTCTTTGTTGTCACCTTCCTTCTTCCGGTTGTTTTCTTCCTTATCTCTTGTACTCTATATATATACACCGTATATGTACATCGGTTTTCGAGGCTCAATACAATTGATCCATATACGCAGTACATCTCCTCTCGTATAATATTTCAATATTAATGCGACAATTTAGTATGAATACAGTAACCGTTGACCGAGAAGTTTTCTTACAATGATCTCTACTGGTAGTAATAAGATCAATCAATTTGTGTTATATAATCCCGATGATTGAGTACGTGGATCAGAAGTTACTTCCGTAATCTAACGTCTCATTGACACGCCGTGTACGTTCATCCCCGTCTCCTGTTCCATCATGTGCATACTGATCTATGAGAGACCGACTTTAATTAATTCCCATTGTCATTCTTACACCGATAATATCATCCCAGATCTGATGCAAAATTATACAGGTCAAACGAGAGAACATGTGGAGTACAATATACCATAAACATGGCGGCAAGAAAACAGACACCTACCAGGAGACAGCCACCACCATATGTATGCATCCTGCATCACCCGTCGTTGTATTACGGTCCATCCTCTCCATCATCAACCCCAATCAATCATGGAAGCGAAAAATCATCATCAGCAACAAAAAGCGTAGGGTTGGAAACCGAAGAGGAGACCCAGGAATCCTCCCGAGAGGAAGAGATCGGATCGGATTTGAGGGGATTTAGTGAAGGAAAATTCGGGTTTATCATGAGTTCGTAGGGATAAGAACGGGGCCAAAATTAATTGGATTTAACGGATTTAGCATGAAATTGATGGGGTTTTTTCGGTGAAAAGATGAGATCGAGTTGATTCCGTTTCTGCGATCAATTTTGATGGTGAGCAATGGCGCGGCCGGATTTGGTGGAGGTGGTCGAAATTCCTAATGCGCTATCGCTCGCGAGGCGCGATCACCCCCTCCTCCACATGTTTCTTTTTTTTTCTGGCACCACATTAAATCTGTAACTAATATAAATATTATAAATATTTGGATTTTTCCGGCCGTCACATCTCAATTATCACGCATTTTCGTCTGGTCATGCGTTTTCAATCCAAACACAAGCCCAAACTGATTCCAATTTTATCAAAAAAAAAGGGCGAACAAACATATAAAAAGAAAAAAAGGGATAGTCCGATTCAATGACGCGGGAAAAAAACCCCTCCCAGATCGCTGTGTTGCATTTAATCCGAGTCTATTCCTCAAACACACGGAAAAATCGTAAAATACCCCCAAATCCAAACTCAAAACACACACGAGACAAATCCTAAACACATAACATGCGCTCGGCCTTTCCGTTTTGACGGGAGGTGTAGGGGGCATGAAATCTGTAGGTTGACACCGTTGGTGAGGAAGAAAGAGCGGGTGCTGGAGTTATCAAACTCGTGAACATTGTCGCACTGGACGCTCCTAATAATTTGAGAGAATTGGGTTTTGACGAAAGCAAAAAAATGTGATAACGTGGAGAAATTGTCGGATTTAAAATGAAGAGGAAAGGTCCTTACATAAAGAGAGCAATCATCTAGTAGAACAAGATAGTATTTAAAACCCGAAACACTAGGAATAGGAGAGGTCCACAAATCACAATGAATTAAATCAAAATTGGCCTTACCCTAGTAAAAGAAGTGGTAAAGGGAAGGCGAGTGTGACGGCCGAGTTGACATGCATGACATATGGTGGAGACTCCTTTGGGTGGTGGGATGACGGATGACTGAGCCAAGCGGGTGAGGGCTTACTGACCGAGGTGACCAAGGCAACGATGCCAAATATCGGGGGTGGACTCCGTAGTGAAGTAGGCCCGAGGAGAGGCACCCGAGGCGAGGGCATCGGTGGGGAAGGGGTAGAGGTCTCCAGAGTTATTGCACCTGGTGATCTTGATCTTGGTGTTGTAATCCTTCACAGAAAGGCCAAAGGAATCAAGGGAAACAGAAACCCGATTGCCATAAGCAAAACGGCGAGCAAAAATAAGGTTCTTAATTATGTCAGGAGAAACGAGAACATTTTTAAGAACAAACGAATGGTTAGGGAAGTGTATGTAGGCACAACTAGTGGAGGTGATAGGAAGAGTGGAACCGTTACCGACAATAATGTGAGATGGTGTGGAGGGGTAAGGTTTGTAGGAGAAGGAAAGAATACCGATGTCAGAAGCCATGTGGGATGATGCACCTGAATCTGTACACCAGTCGCTGGAGGTCGATTGTTGCAGGGTGGTGATGGAGAAGGTGCTAGCCAAGGCTTGCGGGTCCCATTGGAATGGACCGGCACACTGGTGTGAAGGGATGTTCACTGGACTTGGTGCAGCTTGCATAGGCGACGCCAGCGTGGAGGGCTGGAGGAGGTAGCCGGCCTGTTGTGGCGGCCCAGTCGGTGCAGCAAAGGCAGCCGAAGGGGCATATGTGGCCTGGTGCACCAGGTAGGCCGGCTCAACGGTTGACAAGGTGGTCTGGGCCGCACCGGCGAATGGAGCAGATGGCGTATGGCCCAGAATGCCAGGCGCCGAGCCAGGGCACATTTGGATGGTCCTAGCCCATGGGTTGAATGGCGTGGGTCACGCTTGAGGAGGGCGTGGTGCTTGAAGAGCCTGAGGAGGAGCGCGGCCGCCATTGCCGCCGTTGCCGATGGTGTTGCCGGAGTTGCTGCTCGTCGCGGTGTTGCCGGAGTTGTTGCCACGGCAACGACGATTGCGATTGTTGCCGGAGGAGATGCTGCCCTGGTTGGTGCTTTGTGCACCGGCGCCGGTAGTGTTGCCGGCGGATGCAACGAAGGCGGTGGCGGCGCCGAAAGGACGATAGCCCTTCGTGATCTCCTCGAGCAGCAATTGAGACCGTGCATTAGTGAATGATGGAAAGGGGCGCTGCAATCGAATAATGGTTTGCAAATTTCCATATTTGTCATTCAAACCTTTGATCATGTTCAGGACGAGGGAGAGGTCGGTGACGGGGTCGCCGAGGTTGTTGAGCGTGTTGGCCATGCTCTTGAGACGACAACAATAGTCGGTGATGGAGAGGTCCCCTTAAACGAAGCCACGGAACTCGGCGGAGAGGTTGATGGCGCGTCGCTCCCGATTGCTAGGAACTGATGTTCCAGGCTGCGCCAGATAAGCCTGGCGGTCGCATCGGCCATCATGTCTTCCTGAAAAAGATCGCCGGAGATGGTGCCGTAGAGCCAAGTGAGTATGACACAATCCATTTGATGCCAATCCACTTGATCAAGTCATGGAATATCGGAGAGGATGTGGTCGGTGAGGTCGTACTTGCCGAGGACGACGAGGAACAGCCCCCGCCACTTGTTGTTGTTGGAAGCGGCGAGATCGAGGGTGACCGGGATGAGAGCCTTGACGTTGAGGACGGAGACTGCCTGGGCATGGAGAGCTGCGACAGCCTCGGCATCGAGGGTGGTCACGTCCAGTGTGGCAGATGTGTCGGGCACGACGGACGCGGCGGCCGCAGATGGCTGGCCGTTGGTGTCGTCGAAGCAGGGGAGTGCTGAGTGGACGAATTAACCCAGTCGTTGGCGGCGGTGGTGCCGAGATGGGCGCGACGGCGAGACGCGCGAGGAGGGTTGCCAGCTCGGGGGTGAGGGTGATCACAGGCGGCGGAGGTGCAACCGTGGCAGCACGAGCCGAAGTGGTCACCATGGGCGCGTAGGACTCGGCGTCTGGAGATGACGCCGTGAGCGTCGGTAGGTGCGGCGAGAGCGCCGCTCGCGCTGCTTTGGAGGCGCGCGATGCAGCCCCATCAGTGACGCGTTGGGCGGTGGTGGGATCGATGTTGAGGCCAGGAGAGGGCATGAAGGAATCCCGTACAGCATCGGAGATGGCAGTGATAGCTTGCTCGAACACTTCATCGGGAGAAGGAGGAGGAGGAGGAGGAGGAGCTGCCAAGGCGCGTGTGACAGAGAGTTGGTGGCGCCGATGGTTTAGGGTTTAGAGGTGGCGGAAGCAGAAGGAATCTGATACCATGTAGAATAGATTAACTCAACACATGATGGATTGATTGATTACCAAAGCGGAGTACATATAACCGGACTCTCCCCATATCTCCTCAACCAACTTGTAGCAACAAAATTGGGAGAGATATCTATTATCTATCTATCTATCTATCTATCTATCTATCTATTATTATATACTAAAAGTCCATTAAACTTCCTAGAAACGCTTCTAAATCGCCATGTGGCACCCTACAAACGCTCTTAAGTCTCCACGTGGCTCTTTGATTTAAACCTGTGGACCCAATTTTTTTAACCATTATGAGGAAAATAAATATTTCCCTTAAACATTGATGGACGTGGACTCTTTATTTAAGACAGTTAGATCGGATTTAACAAAAAAAACAAAAAAAGAAAGAAAGGCTAAGCCCCCGCACGGGCTCTACCCTGGCCATCCGAGGTACACGTATGATGCGGCTCCTCCTATCCCCTTCCTTTTTTTTAAATCTATGATACTTAAGATATAATCATCCATAATTTGTTATAATATGAGATAAATCTACTGCTTCTTAGCACATGCATCTCTCTATTCTCATGTACAGGAGACTGAACCGGCGCCTATACATGGTAGTTACTCCCTCCATTCCATAATATAAGCACGACCACTTTTTTTAGATGTTCCATAATATAAGGCATGCATGCACGTAGGCAATTAACTATGATCACTTCTTCAATAAATTATTACTTTTAAAAATTCTACACTCTCACGCTCTCTAATTCTATTGGATACATGCATTGTATTTATTAGATTGATCCAAACTACAAGATGATAATAATTATTTTTTTGGTCTTTGGGTTAGAGGTGGTTATGCCTTATATTTTGGAATGGAGGGAGTAAGATTTAAAGGCTTGCATAACAGGATTTTATACGTTCCTCTCATTCTGACATATTTACTACTAAAAAATTACATACGCACCTATGTACACACTCCCTCTCCATCCAACTCTCCCTTCTATCTCAACTATTTCCAAGCTAACAACCAAATATATAGAAACAATTAATTAGATAGCTATATAATAATTAATTCTAAGTACATATCCAATTTTTAAATACGCAACTAAAAACTGTGTTGCAATATTTTTCTATATAAAAACTATAATACATCACTTGGATATATACCTATTTTCAGTGGAAAACCTTAGAAAACATTATATATAGTAATTATTTATTAAACTCCAACAAACACTCCGAAGCCGTCACGTGACACCCCTAAAAATGCTTCTAAAACATCACATAGTACTCTAATAAATCCTACAAATTATAAAAAAATAAAACATCTAGCCGTCAGTTTTCATTTAATCTAATGGACCCATCATTCTCACCATTATATCTATTTTAAAAATTATCAATTAAATCTATCTCTAAAACCCACGTCTGTGGCACCCCCGCGTACGTGGCAGCGGGTGCGGATGCAACGTCGAAGGTGTATGCGAGCCGGACTGGGTAGGTAGGGGAAAGTCATACTTTTGTTATTGTAACTCTCTGTATTTCCTTTGGATATTATAACACAATGTCACGAGCCTCTAGTTGCTAATTACCAGTTTTTTCGGTGTCCCACAACAGATACGCATTCTTGCGGTATCCCCCAGCTAATTACATGTTTTTTAATGTCCCGTAGCAAATTTTACCCTAAATAAAAGAAAATACTAAAATTGCTCACTAAAAATAGAAATATCCCAACTTAATTTTTTATAAAATTGGTAGACCCATTACTTATATCCCGTTAGACATCTACCCATACATTTTGATATTGATGCTTTTATTAATAAATGATCATTTTAGGAGATAAATAAATAATCTTAAGATGATCATAGCATCAAAATTATATATATGATCTATGAAGTCGCGTGGCCAGTTGAACAACATACTGATTGTACGGAGAACGTTGGTTCACCAAAGAATCTTAAGAGTGAAACAACCATGATATGTCATCAACAATATATAAGCCAATTACAGATAGGAATTAAAAGACCATATCTATTTTTTTTGGTAAAACTAGGAAGGTAGCCCGCGCATATGTGCGGGCATGGGCATAAAATTTTATTACGAATGTCTATCTGTGGATGGTTTTCTATCAAAATTATTCTTTCACTTTATCATAAACTAAAATTGAACTTATTTAACGTGCTTTGAACGCTGGTTACTAGCAATATATAAATTGTGAACTAAAATTACTTTAAACCATTTTGTTTCTAATTCATGGGAAAATTTTGTGTCAAAACAATAGAATGTGTTTCCTATGCATGTTCGATTTTTTTGTTAGATTTTGTTTGAAATTTAAAATATATTCATTTTATTAGTCCTGCTAAAATGTTTGAATATTTCTATTTAGGGTTATAAACCCAACAAAAACAAATTTTAAATTAGATAAATTTTGTTCATTTTTCATTTGTTTTTGTCTTCATTCTTTTTGGATAAATCCACTTTATGAAGCATCTTTGAAATGCTTCGATCTCTGTAAGTTGGGATGAAAATATAAGTGGGTTGATCCTACAACCTGGCATGGGGTAAAGGCATCAATTCTAAATTATCTTGCTCCAATCAAGTAAGAAAAATGGATATGGTTCTATGCTATATGTCACATGTTTCTAGATTGTTCTATGCTATATGTCACAAATTTCTTGGACTGTACCACTGTAAAGATAATAAAACAACTGAACAAAATGACCCAAGGAAGTGGCAGTTTCTCCAGAGCTTATTGGTTTTGGATCTCGTTTACACAGATTGGTACCAGGTATTTTCGAAAGAGATTGCTGATCATTTTGTTAGCCTTAGGGAGCTAAGTATAGTGGGGATCAAGTGCTCACACATAAATCTTTTATGGGGCCATATACGTAATTTGTACAAGCTCGAAATAATCAGACCAATGTACCAACCAGAGATATCAAAGAAAATCAACGATTCAATTATAGACAACACAAAGATGGGAAATGTTCATTTGTTTGGAAATAAGAGTACAAAACTTCCTTCCACTCTAAGGTTCTTCAAGTTTGATAATAGTGAATCTACACCAAAATCCACACCAGCTATTGAAATATTATCGCTAGAGGGCTGCCGGAGATTGGAAAATTTATTCTTGTGTGGACTACCCAACCTTGTGGAGCTAAACCTCTCTGGAACTACAATCAAGATACTTGATTTTACAACTATAGTAGTGAAAGTCTCATGTCTCAAGCGACTACTTCTGCTAGGCTGTGCGCAACTCCATCTAATAAAATGGGGCAAAAGTGGTTCGAAAATAATGCCAGACCTAGAGTTCTTTTGCATTGACACAAGACCTGGAATTGGACATCCTCGGCCATGTTTTGATGACAAGAATAAATCGTTTCGATTACAGGTCCATGCTATTACTGTGGATGTGAGGCTTGCTCGCTCCCTATCTTCTATCTATCTATCTATCTATCTATTATCTATTATATACTAAAAGTCCATTAAACTTTCTAAAAACGCTCTCAAGCCACCACGTGGCACCCTATAAATACTCTTATGCCACCACGTGGCATTTTATAATCTCACCGTCGATTTTCATTTAATTGGTGGACCCGTTATTTTATACTATCAGATTAGATCATTTGCTTCCTCTTGATATAACATGTCCTGTGCATGGATGCTGTTTATACCGGAAAAAACAAACCATCGGTACGTACTTGGACAACACTAAAAAAGGAAAAAAAGGAAAAAAGAAAAAAAAAGAAACAGAACGTACTTGCGTACAATAAAAAAACTATAAAACAGAAAAAATAAACTGTTCACTTGAAAAAAATAACAAAAAATATAAAAATATATATCATAATAATAATAAAATTATAAATATATGACCTAAAAAATAAGAAAAGCTACAAGACCTAAAAAATATATGTACATAGGTAGAAAACAATAGAGTCTTTTTAAAATATGATTTTCTGTACTATAATAATATAATTTATTCCACAAATATGGTCATGTGGCGTTCCTACAAGCACTCTTACCGCCATATGTCACTTTATAATTTCGTTGTCAATTTTCATTTAAAATGATGGACCCATTTTTAGATCAATAGATTAGTCCGCTTACTGTTAATTTCCTATGTATAAGAGATAAATTATTTACCGGATGTCTGATTGAAACAAAACAATGAAAGAAATATGCGTACGATAATAAAGCTATAAAGCCAAAAAAATACATATATAAGAGTACATAAGTACGATAAAACCATCAAACAAAAAAATTAGATATTGTTCACTTGAAAAAAAAAATATGTACGTCGATAGAAAGAAAAATATAATATACGGTCCTTTCAAAATAGGAATTTCTATACTATAAAAACAAAATTTATTACTCAACAAATATGATCATACGGTGTTTCAACAAGTAATCTTAGATCGCCACTTGGCACTCTATAATTTTGCTGTCAATTTTTATTTAAAATAATGGACCTATTATTTTAGATCATTAGATTAGCCTGTTTCTTAATCTCCTGTGTATATTAGAGAAACTATTTACCGAATATTTGATTGAAAAAAAAATAAACATACATACATACATACATAAAACAATAAAGCTATAAAGCCCCCAAAAAATTTGGTAGAACCTTCGAAAACATATAGACGTTCTTCAGAATAGGATTTTCTACACTATTAAATAAAATTTATTACTCCAGAGATAAATATGCAAAATAAACTACATTAATATAAAACCAAATTAAATGTGTTTAAACGCCCATTTTTAAATTTATTTTAAATTATACAGTCAACTTATAATCAGGTTATATTATAGTCAACTTATCATAGTTATATTATAGTGCTAAATACATTACAACACATGGAGCTGACATATAATCTCAAGCTGCCATGTAGCACTCTATAAACACTCCTATACCGTCACGTGGCACTATCTAATCTCACCGTCGTTCTTCATTTAATTGGTGGACCCGTTATTTTATACCATTAGATTAGATTTATATCTATAGTTGATTTTCATTTAAATTAGTGGATCCATTACTTTAGGTATATATATAATTACTTCCCCGTATAAAAGGTGTGTAATTTGAAAAAAAAAAGTACAGTCAGCAAAACAAAAAATCATAAGTACAGTACGTATGATCCGGGAAAAAAACAATAAAGCTTATGTTCCGTTGGCCGGAAGAAAGAAAATGCCTGTGTGACAAAGTACAAAAAAACGTACATAGTATAATCGGGGAAAAATATAAATATAATTTTCTACCATATAAGATAAAGCGAAAAACCATATGTATGTAGTACTGTCTATCTATGGGTGTGTATGGGTGTGTTTAGTTCTTTAGGTGTAAATTTCTTTGAAGTATACGGACACACATGTATTAAACATAGATAAATAACAAATTACAGATTCCGTCTGTAAACTACGCGATGAATTAATTAAGCATAATTAATCCGTCATTAGCAAACGTTTACGGTAGCATTACATAGTCAAATCATGGCGTAAAAACTGTGCAATTGGTTTTTTCCCCATTTAATGTCCCATGCATGTGTCCAAATATTTGATGTGACGTTTTGGTAAAAACTTTTTGGGATTTAAACAAGGCCTATCTATCTGTCTATTATATATTAAAAGTCTATTAAACATCCTACAAACACTTGCAAACCATCACATGGCACCTTATAAATACTCTCAAGTCGTCAAGTGGTACCTTAATGAAATAGAGAAATCTAATAGTCGATTTTCATTTAAATCGGTGGAATCAATATTCTAGATCGTTAGATCTATATTAGAAAACCGAAACCTCCCACGTCCCCGTACCATGTACCGCGCACAAAGTGATCAATTTGTAGGCTCCCTGTTCCTTTATGATTTTTCATCCCTATCACAATTAAAATTAAAATTATATTTATGGAAAATAATCTCAAAAGTAGGTGTTAAAGTCCATTAAATATTTTATAAATATTTCTAAATCTTTGTATGACATTCTTAAATTAGAGAAAACCCATCCATTGGTTTCCTCTTAAATCGATTCGCACATTATTTTGCATTGTTATTGTATCTATTTTTTTTAATAGAACAACATCCCAAACCATCTTCCCTTCCTCTCCATCCCTATGGTTGTTTTGCTAAGCTGCTACTTGTCTCACTTAAATTAGAATAAATCCTAATAAACCTGAGGAAAAAAATAGCATCCAACCATCAACACATTATTTAGGTCATCAGATCAATCAATTTTTTTCTAAAAAAAATAAACATCCCAACCTTTCCTCCATCCCCGTTCTCATGCGGTGTGCGGTGTTACTTTTCTCTGTTTTTAATATCTCTATGATAATAGGAATCTCCACCTATTAGGTCTAGCCAGTTAATATTTTTTAAGTGAAAACGATAGCTTTATGTCCATATTGACTATATTTTAATTGCTAACAAAAAATTACATTATGGACTCACATCCATATTGAAGCCTCTACTCAATAAAGTTAAAATTTGTTACCGGACATCCAAAAAAAGTATGATTAGCTAAGAGACACTGCAAGAACGTATATTTGCTATGGGACACCGCAAAAAACTAGTAATTAGCTGCTGGATACCCGTGGCATTATTCTGTTATGTCCAAAGGAAAAGGGGATATAAACAATCGCGCAAGTATGATTTTTGCCCCTTCCTGCCATGTGTAGCTCGCATATAGCTATCATGTCGAGATAGTCACGACATGGGCGGTGAAGGGTATGGCAGCATGGCATGGCACAGCTACGAGACCAACAGCAATAGCCTACGCTCTGCGGTGCCCTGCTTGACATGAATCTGGAGGTGGTCCACGTTGTGCTTACCCCAAGCGCAGTGTGTGGCGGAGCATCGGCGCCGGCATGGCCCTCGTGCTGCAGCGGCGACGAGTGCGGGAACGACATGGAGCCATAGGCCCAGCTGCACAGGCCCTCCTTGAACCCACCTCCCCTCCTCTAGAGAGCTACCTCACCGACGGCGGGTGCGGTTGCAACATCGAAGTTGTATGCGAGCCGGAATTGCTAGGTAGGGGAAAAGTCATGCTTTTGTTTTTTTCTTTCTCCATTTCTTTTGGATATGATAAAATAATGTCATGGACCTCCGGTAGCTAATTACCAGTTTTTTCGGTGTCCCATGACAGATACGCGTTCTTGCGGTGTCCCCCAGCTAATTACACGTTTTTTAATGTCCTGTAGCAAATTTTACCCTAATAAAAGGAAATACTAAAATTGCTCACTCTACAAATCAAAATATCAGAGCTTATTTTTTAAAAAAAAATGGTAGACCCATTACTTATATCCCGTTAGACATCTAACGACTTTCCATCAACTTTTTCTCAGCTTGTATATAGGAGTTATTTACCTATACATTTTGATGTTGATGCTTTAATCAATAAATGATCTTTTTAGGAGATAAATAAATAATCTTGAGATGATCATAGCATCTAAATTATATATATGATCTATGAAGTCACGTGGCCAGTTGAAGAACATACTGATTGTACTGAGCATGTTGGTTGCACCAAGACAACCATGATGTGGCCTCAGCAATATATAAGCCAATTACAGATAGGAATTAAAAGACCATATCCATTTCTTTTGGTAAAACTTGCTACAGTACATCGTGAATTTGTGAGATATAACATAGAACAATCTAGAAACATGACGCTCCAGTTTAGTGGTAATTTGCTAAGAAAATACTACGACATCTATTTTAATTTTTCTTACATAATTGGAGCGAGATAATTTAGAATTGATGCCTTTACCACATGCCAGCTTCTAGGACCAATCCACTTATATTTTCAACCCGAATTACAGAATCAAAGCATTTCAAACATGCTTCATAAAGTGGATTTATCCAAAAAAATGAAGATAAAAGGAATGAAAATTGAACAAAATTTATCTAATTTAAATTTTATTTGTTGGGTTTATAACCCATTCTAAGTACAAATATTCAAACATTTTAGTAGGACTAATAAAAGGAATATATTTAAATTTTCAAACAGAATCTAACAAAAAAAATTTGGACATTTATAGGAAACACATATATTGTTTCAACACAAAATTTTCTCATGAAATAGAAACAACACGGTTTAAAGTAATTTTAGTTCACAATTTATATGTTGTAAGTAAGCACGTTAAATAAGTTCAGTTTTAGTTTATGATAAAGTGATAGAATATTTTTGATAGGAAACCATCCTCACATAGACATTCGTAATAAAATTTTACGCACATGCCCGCGTATATGCGCGGGCTACCTTCCTGGTTCAGTTTAATAAGTAATAAAAAGCCATATAATATTGTTTCTTTCAGTATCAATTGCACCTCTTCAATGATAGATAGTCGAGCTGTTCAATCTGAAGGATGCAAGGATAACATTGGCCAACTAAATGATCAAGTGAACCTGCACCAACAACAGCTTGTTTGGGTAGGACAGTACGATGATGTCCTTAGCAAGGTTTGTGATCCCCCCATGCAATCCTTTCCACAGCCTCCGACTGAAAAGTTGAGCCGTCATATCGAGATCTCTGAAGGGTGCTACAACCTGGAGAACGAACTGGACGGAAAGTCGCAGACTTATAGTTTAGCTCGACTAGCAATATTTATGGCTCAGTCACTACATGTTCACGACGTCTCAACTAGGGCTAGTATGCCTGGAGGAGGTTATTACTGGAGGACACTAAGGTGGTGCCACGTAGAGAGGTGCCATAGGATGGAAATTGTCTTCCCTGCAGACATGAATGGTTTCAAGCAAATAGAAATCATTTGGGTGTCGGATCTCCTGATGGCTCGGTGGCTTTGGAGTAAAGGTTCTCGAGTGTACTACGATGAATCTATTGAGTTGCATGCACCAGCCAGTTGCACCTAAAAGCCTAAGCTGATAGGGAAAGACGGGCAATTCACTTTATACACTCCAACACTCCCCCTCACGCGAGACCCCCTCAAGTCTCAAGCGTGGAATATTGGAGTGGGCTGCAATTATTTTATTTAATTACGCGCCAGCCAGGATTCGAACTCGAGACCTCTGGCTCTGATACCATATTAAGTTGCATTGCACCAGCCAGTTGCACATAAAAGCCTAAACTGATAGGGAAAGGCGGGCAATTCACTTTATACACTCCAACAGAATCCTTCCAGCAATTGCGGCACCTGCACCTTGGCAGTTGTCCTCGGCTCCAGTTCATACTCCCGGTGTGGGTCGCCTCTTTCCCTAACCTGGAGACCCTCCACATCATCCACTGTAGCAACATCCGCAGCATCTTCGTGCTGGACAGGATATACCCAGAAGAAATAACCGTTGACGGTGTAGCATTTCCAAAGCTAGCCACCATCCACCTGCACGACCTCCCAATGCTACAACAGATTTGCGATGTCGAGTTCAAGATGGTGGCACCTGCACTGGAGGAATCAAGATCCGGTGCAGTTATTATAGTGACTGCAAGTTAGGCAGTCACATCCCTTCACAACCATCGGATCAAGCTGATGAACGACAGATAGCTGTGCCACATCATAACCAATCTGCCAACGCTACAGTACATGCTACAGTGCGTTACAGGACTATATACGCGTGCTACAGTGTTCTGGCCGAATCTGAGCTGTTTTTCTTTGATCTAACGGTCACACAAGGACTGCTAAAGTTGCAGTCCACCTTACAACTGCAGGTGATCTCGATCCGCACTGGAGACCATCAAGATCAATGGATGTTGGGGCCTACGCCGCTTGCCAACCGTCTCTGTAGATAGACCCGAGCCAACCACCAAGATCGAGAAAGACGTGTGGGACGCGCTGGAGTGGGACGGGTTGGAAGCCAGCCACCACCCTTCCCTCTTCCAAGCGCCGGTGCACTCGCGCTACTACAAGAAGAAGTTGCTCAAGGGCTCCGTCCTCTGGTATGTGCCCGCATATCAACTTAGCTACATTATTTATGTCACTCAAATAGTTGTGAATACTATCGAGGAGATGCCCTCTCGTTGTTTGCATGTCACTCAAATAGTTATGAAAAATCTAAGAAATGTATTAACATGTGATATATCACTCCACAAACATGCAAATTAAAATTCAACTTCTACATACCACAATGAAAAAAAAAACAAATTTAGCTATGAGTATACGTTAACAAGCTATAGTTTAATTTGTTTTTTAATTGCGATATGTAGAAGTTGAATTAGAACTCTAGTATGTTTATCGAGTAAATATATCACATATCGATACATCTTTTTAATTTTTTTCATAACTATTTAAGTGGCATGCAAATAACGAGGTGACATCATCACCTCGAGAGAGGTTAGAATAGTTTCCATACTTCTTTTACTTTCTCTTCTTTTTTTTTTTTTTTGCATGATGCCTACGGCATCCTCCAAATTAACCTTGCTGGACCGAGAGATTGATTTTTTCACCTATTTACTGTGTTGCTGCCTAGGTGAATCGCTTGCTTTGGATACTAAAGACCCCTCGGGATCTTTAGTATCGGTTGATGTGGATCAAAACTTTAGTACCAGTTGGTGAAACAAACCGGTACTAAAGATAATATTGATCTTTAATACTGGTTTGTGTTACCAAGTGGTACTAAATATCATTTTCTTTTTATAGGTCTATTTCCTTCTCCAGTCCGAGCCATTGCTGCAAGTGAAAGGAGGAGGAAGTGAGGTGCTGCCAAAATTTCTTGTGAAAATATTTTGGTGATATTATACAAATCGAAGTAACCTAAAAGGTTAGCAACTTTATTCTCTATTGATGTATGGTTAACATTTTACATTTCTAGCTATGTTTCTATACATTATTCTCTCTCAAAAAGGTATATGGAAAAAGATGAGATCGAAAAAATTGTTTTGGGAAAATTACGGTACTTCATAAAATTAGAAAAATATGTATAAAAATGTTAAAAAAAGACAACAAAGGGAAAATATAGAAAATGAAGAAAAAAGAATAGAAAACTAAGTCCATTTAAAAATTATTAAAATAGTTAGAAATAAGTAGAATGCATTAAAAATATGTTTAGAACTTTTAAAAAATAATTAATACAAGGATAATACAGGGAAAAATATATTTATAATTTTCTGAGACTGATAGAATTTATATATAATTAACCATGACTCCAATTAAGTCTATTTAAAACTCGTCAAAATTGTTAGAAATAAGAAGAATACACTAAAATGTGTACTGTCACTTTTCAGTTTAATTATGATATTTTAAATTATTATACGATTATTTAATTAGTTTCACTTTCGTGGACTCCCTTTACATTTTGTTTATTTGATGTAGATGAACGGACAATGGATGTACACCATGGACCGACAGTAGAAGGAGTTTATTGATGGGGTGCATTAAGTTTTGAGTGTGGCCAATGCCTACAAGCCTAGGGTTTTAGATGTTGTCCATACAAAAGGTGCAAAACCAGAAGGAGTATTCTATATCAAGAACTCTTCATGACCACTTGTTGCTGTCGGGATTCATTCCTAGCTATAATTATTGGACCTCGCATAGAGAGTTAGTGGTTGCAATGGAAAAAGATGAAGAAGAAGACGACAACATTCCGGACTAGGCTCAATACGATGGATTTGCAGAAAATACAACAGACGAGGCGGACAGAGTTGATGAAGAAAACAACTAGAACAATGTTGTTCGTATCGATGCCATGAGATACGATGGAATAGCTAGCACATATTACGATGCCATCGATGACATATGGGAATTCGAGTATGGACCTCTGAATGTCCTCTGTTTCGGTGCCAATGAGTTAGGCTAACTATAGCACCCTGAAAATTTTGAATTTAAAATACGGAAAAAAAATTGGAATAATTGAAAATCTTTTTCAATATTCTATCATGCTGGAATATATTGGATTTTATTTTCATTTTTATTGTTGTGCGAGTGCCAAAATAATATTAGCTTGGAGTTCTAAATTCATCTATGAATTTATAATTCTCTTTATTGAAAATCCATGTTTATGAAATAGTATTAATAAAGGAAAAATTTTCAAATAAAAGCAAATCTATTATTTTATGAATTAATATCCACCCCAACGATTTATTTTCCCAAATAAATCAAATAATAATTAGTTTCCAAAAATCCTTTCTAACGATTAATTTCTTAAGAGAATATGTTGTAAAACAAATGTTAATAAAGTGTTTATCAAAAATCCCAGTTGTGAAATAAATTCCTAAGAATCTTTGCAAAAAAACATTTCTAGGAAAACTCTGCTTTGCGCCCCCTAGCTTTCCCTCTTATTTTCCCTATTCTTTGGGCCAGCCCAGCACATCCAAGCCCTAACCCAATCTGGCAGAAGTCCCACTTCATCTCCCCCTCGTTTTGGAAAAAGTACACCGAAGGTTCCTCAACTTGTCATCGAATTACAAAATCATCCTCTAACTAGAAAATCAGATATATATGATATCCCTTAACTTATAAAACCGTTCACCTTATATCCTTTGGTGGTTTTGACCCCGGTTGTGTCTGACGTGGCGAGTGAGTCAGCGTGGGACCCACGTGGGCCCCACATGTTAGGACGCCACGTCATTAGGCTCTCTCTTTCCCCTCCTCTCCCTTCCTCCTCTTCTCTCTCTCTCACTCATCTCCTTGGGCAGGCCGGCCGGCGGTGGGGAGGAGGTCGTCGGGCAAGTGGGGCGGGCTGTGCCGCTAACCCGCTGGGTTCGCCCGCCCCACTAGCCCACTAAGCCACATATGCTAACAGCCGCTTTCAAAGAGGTGGGTTGATGCGGGCGACCCGCTTTGGCCAGCGGCGCTATCACCCGCCCCGTGACGCTAGGCGGAACGCTCGCCCTCGCTAGGAGCGCCATCATCATTCCTGCTTCCTCGCAGCTACCACGCAACCCGACCTCGTTGGGTTTTACAACATTCATCGCTAGAAACTTAGAGATGTATGATGTTGTGCATTGTGAAACGACAGCTGCATCAACCCATGGCCATGGCGGCCAGCCATAGCAGGTAGCTTCTTAAGAAGAAACAACATCACCCACATATGTATATTTGCTCGATTCAACCTGGGGATTGAGGGGTTTTGCTCTCTAGATCATGGGACACGATATGAGTTGTTCACCTAGACGAGCACCAAGCTAAAGGAAACATAAATCCCTAACTGGAGCATGTCACCCCGGAAATCAAGAAGATGATACAGGTAGTCTGGCTATGTTTGCAACAAATCTCTGAAAATGTCAGTGGAATGCATCCACTTGCACTGCTAAACTATTGTGCACTGCTCTATTTAATTTATCTGAAGCAAGTCCTACTTTGAAAGATATAAAGAAACTGAAATCTCGCGGTGATCGATCCACCTCTCATCACTGGTCATGCAGAGGTGTCTCTAAGGATGCTAAGCAAGTGCTGTACTCTTTGATTATCTTAGTGCTTGGGAAATTTTGAAGCACCGGAATGACTGCGTCTTCAACAATGCCACACCTAGTACTACTCTGTTTTGGATGCATGCAGTGGCAAGGGAGAATTTGTTATGGTGTACTGCCGAAGGAAGAGCTCTTTACGAATTCTTGGGCCAGTCGATTCCCACTCGGGAGATTGGCTCCTATGGGAGTTGTTGCGCATTAGTTTTGCAACCCTTTTATTTTTGTGTGTTTTTCGCTCTGCTATACATATTTTTTCTTCTCTTTAATAAAATGAAATGCATAACTTTTACGTTTTTCGAGAAAAAAAATCTATAAGGTGTGTTCAGTTCTTTGGGTGTAAAGTTTTTGAAGTATACAGACGCACATTTAAAGTATTAAATATAGACTAATAACAAAACAAATTACAGATTCCGCCTGTAAACTGCGAGACCAATTTATTAAGCCTAATTAATCCGTCATTAGCAAATGTTTACTGTATCATCACATTGTCAAATCATGGCATAATTAGGCTCAAAGCATTCATCTCGCAATTTACATGCAAACTGTGCAATTGGCTTTTTTTCCCACATTTAATGTCCCATGCATGTGTCCAAGTATTTCCAAGTATTTGATGTGATGCTTTTGGCTAAATTTTTTTTTATCTAAACAAGGCCATAGTCATGCAAACCTACTAATTTGCGCAATCTGTTCCCATCATAGATAGAAGTCGCAAAAAAGAAAAGCACTTGCTGCACACACATTGGACTCGAAACTGTAGCTATAGAGTTACTGTTAAAAGAGTACAGTAGTATTACTGAAGTTAGAATGAAGCTAGAGATTCGTAGGTCATGCAGTTACTCTTGAAGAGTTACAGGCTACTTTCCATTCCTTATATAATTTAGCGACACTCCTAGCTCTTTTCTATCTCTCTGTTCTTTCGTGCAATGAAGATTTTGGTACTCAACTCACTTGCGAAAGAAAACAAATATTTTATTATGTTGGTTTGGAAGGCCTCAGGAAAAGGCAGATCACATCATGCATATTAAAGATATATAAACATGCTGGCAAGAAGTCATTCGTCCGCTATGATGGCTGGAGTAAAAAATACTTAATAAAGAAAATAGCAGGAAGCCAGAAAATACCTCCTATTCAATTCCGCAATTAGCTGTATGAAAGCTTGCTGCGTTGGAGTCATCTGTAGAATAAAGAGATTTATTATATTGTATTGGCGAGCTTGAAGAAATGAAAAGGATATGGTAGTAGTATACTCCCTCCATTCCATAATATAAGACACAACTATTTTTTTTAGATGTTCCATAATATAAGGCATGCATACAAGCATGCACTTAACTATGACATATTCTCCATTAAATTATTACCTTTTTAAATCCTCTACTCTCATGCTATCTAATCCTATTTGATGCATGCATTATATTTATTAGGATGATTCAAACTTCAAGATGATAATAATTATTTTTTGATCTTTAGATTAAAGGTGGTTGTGCCTTATATTTTGGAATGGAGGGATTACTTGTTTTCTTTTGCTAGCGATGAAGAAGAATGGTTGGACTCCAAAAGAAACAAGATATAAGCCCCGTAAAATGGAAAACAGTGTGGATCATCACAGTATGATTATTTACCTATTAACTAACATAAATTTTAAAAATATCTTTTTTTTACAAAACACACCGATTATCCATTCGAGAAGTGTGCTAATGGAAAATAAGAATGTTACCGTTTCAAGTTGCTGAAAAGAATTCGGCGTTATTTTCTAGCCATCCAATCTATTTGGACGGTGGATAGGCACAATGGCGACCTTGCTGTTTCCTTGCCGGTGGCAGAGGATCGGTACCAATCCAGTGAGTTGTACCTTGTTTCATTAGAGCCTGATAATTAAGGTTATTAGCTATAGCCAAGTTCCATATGGATTCAGGGATATCTCTACTGCTAGATATACCGGTGTTGTTTTCACTCTCGAGGTAGTTTAATTACCACAAGAATTTTTCTTGAACTTACAGTTAAAACCCAAGTTCAATTGTCCAAAGGTACAAAATATAGTGATCACATACCATCATCCCTACTTCACTGTTCACTTTGTAGTATTAGGTTGACTCCTACTGTTAAAAGTTGCAGATCTTTTTATTCGAGCTAATACTGTTAACTGTTGAGCCAAAAGCAGTCTCAAAGCAGAATCACCAGCTCAGAGTTTTCAATAACAAGAAGTGGAGCAGCAAATTAAAAGATGACGAGGTGACCTATTGCTGCATTGATTAATGTATCGCATATCATTCATGAATGTTTGGAGTTTCCACCTCTCGGTCTTTATATCATTCATCTCCGGCAGCAGCACTGCTCCTTAGCTCTGTCTACATTATGAATGTGAAAAATGCTAGAATGACTTACATTGTGAAACGGAGGAAGTATATCACAACGGCAGGAGCCTGAAGATGTATCCTCTCCTTGATTCCTTGAACAATAATGAAGAGCATAGTAGTGTTTTAGCATCCTTAATATCTGTCTTTGACTAGCTAAAAATGCAGTTTTTTATTAGAGACGATGGGAGGAGGCTGAATGTATCCTCTCTCTGGGCATATGAGGCATTAGGAAAGCATAGGTGGTCCTGTGCCAAGATCAAATCTAACCAAGAAGTTATGACAAGTCGACAAACCCATAAGACGCTGTATGGAAACTAGTGAATGCTGGTGAGAAGACGGCTGAAAGGCAACACTAAGTTCTAACCATGGCCAGGAGCTTTCTACATTGTCAGCATATCATTAGGATATCGATGATAAAGGATGAGTGGAGTAGTGGACTTTGAATCTAACTTTCTACAGATGCTTAAAAAAAATCTAACTTTCTTCAGTTGGAGCTTTAACAAGTTTGTGGAGTTGTTTTTTCCTGGGTCATGCATGTATAGATCATGTCATTTGTACCAAGCAGCTCTGTAGAATGGCTAAACTACTACTTTCAGCAAAGTACTGTTATAATTTGATTAATAGCAATTTTACGGTCCTTAAGTAGGTAACATGAGGTACAACATTTTTACTGTAAATTTGATACCTCGTGTTATATAGGTCCTATATGGTACCAAATTTTACACTAAATTTTTAGCACCTCATCAAGGACCGTAGAATTGCTCTTTGATTAACTAGTATTAATTGGTTGAGAGTCCTGTAACTTAATAGTTACAAACCCACGTAAAAAGTCTCTTGTTTTTATGCGCATGCTTTCTGAACTTTAGACGATGTGTTTTTGCAACAAAAAATTCTAAAGGATAATTGTTTTAAAAAACATATTAATCCATTTATCAAATTTAACATAATTAATACTCAATTGATCATGTACTAATGACTCAACTTGTTTTACGTCTCTCTCAATCTTCTCTTAGTTTTCCCCTCCTCTCGATTTTGAGGTTTTTACATCAAAATTTATTTTTCAGCCTTTACTTTTATATCGCTAAGAACACATACATAAATATTTTTTTCACAAATTACTTTTCGTTTGCAAATATGCCGCGAATAAGTGGAACGATGGCTCCAGAGGTTTTTCTCCTCTTAACAAAATGGGCTTTGGCAGACATTGTATTGTTGAACTTTACGATTTTCATTACATCCTTTCATCAAAACTTCTAAAATTGTCATAAACTGTATATTTCAGTTTTAAATTTAATTTGTCTTCAAAATCTGACTGAAAAGCTTGCAACCCAGCCTGATAAGCTAATTAATGGACAATCAATTAGGGATTAGCTATCACCGTGACCACAACTGACATTTCCATCCATCTCAATGTAAGGTTTTCCTTTTGTATCCTCCTACACCACTACTATTTATGTACCACGCTTGGAGCACCTTCATCAGCAATGACTATTGTCAGCCTCCAGTGAGATCAAAATGTTCCATATATGTTTGTTCCTGAGCCATGCATCCAAATATCGAAAGGTAAAATTCATCTGAGTTTTGCAGTTTATGTGCACTACCTCTGAATTCCCCGTTGCTGCGCACTATGGTACCATGAAAATTTTGGATTGGGCGACATTGGGAGATAGCTAGATGCTCGGCAGTCGTGATCATCGAACAAAAACACAAAGGATATCAGGACATTCTGCTCCACTTGAAACACTTGGGTTTCCAGAAAATTCACTGTTATCAGCTTATGGATATTGGAGCACAGCTCTCGTATTAACTGTAATATTGTTCTCTTCGTGTTCACATCATCGGTTACACTTTAGCCATGAGGAACGTGATGGATAATTGACCGACATACACTGTACAGAAAATTAAATTAACTCTGTTTAATTGACCGACATACTGAGTTTAAATTACACATGCACCACAGAAAATTAACTCTGTTTTTGTGTCAGGAAAATAAGTATGCTGAAATTGGTATCCTTTTGACTGATGTTAATATCATGAACGATTGGTTTAGTTTTTTTTAATGCTTATACTTAGGGTTATCGATCTTGTTAGATGTTATATTTTTCTTTTAAAAATAAAAGTATAACTTCCATCCTCTACACAAACTAAAAATGCATGGTAACACCATATCTTAGACACAATGATCTTATTTTTACAAGAAGAGACCATAATTAACCATGGTTAGGAGGAGTTGTTATAAAACCGGCCCCGAAATCACATCGGAAACCAAACGCGGAAGAAACGCCATAGGAGATCCAAACATGATGACGACACCGAGGCACGATATTTGATAACGGAGTTCAGCCGAGGCCTATATCTCCGGGGCACTGATTACGGGCGCTCCTCCCCGATCCAGCATATACAGCGTATCAGAGTTACAACGACTCACGACCGGTCGCCGCCAGCAGCCGCTCCCTCTCGCTATGCTAAGTCGCCATGCGGTTACAACAGGCACGCCCCTCTATTTATGAGAGATCCTAGGATAGAGTCCGACTCTTACTCTAGTCCTACACCTATTACAACTCCAAGTCCTAAACTGTAACCGACATTGTACACATATTCTACACAAACTCTAACAGGAGTATCTGTTAGGCTATTTCTTATGGATACATCTTAAGGGCATGCATAAATAGATGGTGTAGCTATAAGATGTAACAATCCATGGCCAAAACAACCGATTCCTTTCACTCACATGTACCGCGTCTCTTATCGTCTTCAATATTCTCTCCAGCCTCGCCCAAGCTTTCCTCTTTGCCCTTCCATCTGCTAGCTGCTATTGTCTATCTTCGAACCCTATCCTAACTATCAGTAAGAAAAAGACAGTGATAACACATTAATAAAACAATTAAACATAGTATCACCAATTACAACTTTACTTTGCACTCTTGCTCTGTCTTAATTCACGCTTAGGTCATCTCTGATGCTGCTACATACAAAAAACAGCTGATCAATCAGAACCCCCCTCCCCAACACCCACCCAGCTCTCATTGTTTCTTAGTCGAAGAGACAAACAATTTTGGCTTGGGAAGCATGAGGAAAGTGTGGGCGATGTTCTGTACAAAGTGTCTCGTACTATCTGAGCTCACAATAATGTTTACTCCTTGATCATCAACATTACGTCATACGGAGTATTACCTAAAACCTCATATATCAGCTATACACAAATATTTGGTGTAGGTGTGTATAATTCATTGGTTCACCTATTAATCTATCTATATCATCTCTATAAAGCCGGCCGTTCTGCCGATGTTTCATTGATCCACGTGTCAACTCTGGATTAGTTTGTTAGCGATTTAGGGAATCTGTTATGGCTTTGCCCTCTAAGAAAAAGGCTATCTGCGTGTGCACCGGCTGACACCATGCTGCCCTATACAGCCCAGTCAGACCTGGTTGTCCGGAGTCGTTGCTACTCCCTCTGTCCCACAATATAAGGGATTTTGAGTTTTTGATTGTAACGTTTGACCACTCGTCTTATTCAAATTTTTTTTGCAAATATAGAAAACGAAAAGTTGTGATTAAAATACGGTAGATAATAAAGTAAGTCACAAATAAAATAAATAATAATTTCAAAAAAATTGAATAAGACGAGTGGTCAAACGTTACAATCAAAAACTCAAAATCCCTTATATTGTGGGACAGAGGGAGTAGCAACGACTCCGGACAACCAGGTCTGACTGGGCTGTATAGGGCAGCATGGTGTCAGCCGGTGCACACGCAGATAGCCTTTTTCTTAGAGGGCAAAGCCATAACAGATTCCCTAAATCGCTAACAAACTAATCCAGAGTTGACACGTGGATCAATGAAACATCGGCAGAACGGCCGGCTTTATAGAGATGATATAGATAGATTAATAGGTGAACCAATGAATTATACACACCTACACCAAATATTTGTGTATAGCTGATATATGAGGTTTTAGGTAATACTCCGTATGACGTAATGTTGATGATCAAGGAGTAAACATTATTGTGAGCTCAGATAGTACGAGACACTTTGTACAGAACATCGCCCACACTTTCCTCATGCTTCCCAAGCCAAAATTGTTTGTCTCTTCGACTAAGAAACAATGAGAGCTGGGTGGGTGTTGGGGAGGGGGGTTCTGATTGATCAGCTGTTTTTTGTATGTAGCAGCATCAGAGATGACCTAAGCGTGAATTAAGACAGAGCAAGAGTGCAAAGTAAAGTTGTAATTGGTGATACTATGTTTAATTGTTTTATTAATGTGTTATCACTGTCTTTTTCTTACTGATAGTTAGGATAGGGTTCGAAGATAGACAATAGCAGCTAGCAGATGGAAGGGCAAAGAGGAAAGCTTGGGCGAGGCTGGAGAGAATATTGAAGACGATAAGAGACGCGGTACATGTGAGTGAAAGGAATCGGTTGTTTTGGCCATGGATTGTTACATCTTATAGCTACACCATCTATTTATGCATGCCCTTAAGATGTATCCATAAGAAATAGCCTAACAGATACTCCTGTTAGAGTTTGTGTAGAATATGTGTACAATGTCGGTTACAGTTTAGGACTTGGAGTTGTAATAGGTGTAGGACTAGAGTAAGAGTCGGACTCTGTCCTAGGATCTCTCATAAATAGAGGGGCGTGCCTGTTGTAACCGCATGGCGACTTAGCATAGCGAGAGGGAGCGGCTGAATTATTTATAGTCAAAGATTTTAAAGTTTGACTTTACCCTTGTTCAAAGTGACTAATATTATTAGCCCGGAGGGAGTATTACTCCGGATTGAGCTATTACTTAGTCATCACCTTGTACGATAAAATTTGAATCCATGGCTAGAAATTATGTTGTTCCCAATTGCGTTATGTTTGTGAGCTATAATGCTATCATTCTCTGTTGTTCTCAACATATCTCTTCCAATACTTTCATCTAATATTGGTTATTGAATTTGTAGAATCGAACAAAAAGAACTAAACCTATGATGGGAATATGTTTAGTTGGATAGCTCAGGGCATTTAGGTCCTAAAAGAGAGCAAATGCTAATTGCCACGACAATTCAATTCAATTATATGATAAAAAGGCTAAGGTGTTGAAAGAGGAAAGAGGGAGGAATTGATACGAAAAGTGTAGGAAATGTAAAAACTACACACACCACTTAATACAATTTAACCAATATCTAGTCAAGTATACGTAAACATGGCTAAGTGCTATGATGTTTACGGGTTCACATCCTCTACAATAATGTCACTACCATTATAGATACTGACATTCCTTGAAAAAAATTATAGACAATGACATGTGTGGTAATAGGAGGGTGAGATCCACACACCAGTGAATGTAATGATACTGATATGTCAGAGGATCCTCACCCGATATTTACACACATCTTGGCTGGCTTTTATGGTCTTTAATGATGCTCTCACATTCTCCAAGTATAGTTTTACAAATCTCAAAGCACTTGTAATTTTTAGAGATAATTAAGTAGCAGTCAGCCACCCACTAAGTCATGCTTTATATTAATCGATTTTCCTTTGCACAAAAAAAAAGCTGGACTAAACTTTTCAGCTATATAAATCATTGTCCCAGGAGTCGAGCAAGAGTGGTACAACTGGTGAAGAATGAGTACTACGGTTTCCAAAACTAAGATCAATAAACATGTGCTCTAGATGCATGCCATAAAAAATTAGGATCTAGGACTGGGCGGACCTAGGAAATACAAGGCCATGGGGCCATAATGGTCATGCATCGACAGCGACGGACAGAGAAGGCTTTGAGAATATTGTGGCACAGGGTCATACTATGTGCTTGTGTTGATGATATTGTGTTGTGCAAGAACTATATATATCGATTTTTTTAGTTAGCATGATTTATAGCAATGTCATTACATCATTTCTATATTTCATCAAACGTAATATCACTTTGCACACCCAAAGAACCATAGAAAACATCGTATTTTCGTAGTATATCTAAAGCTCGCAGGCTTGTAGCATTTGATAAATTAGATGTTATAAAACCAGCCCCGAAATCGGCATCGGTAGCTAAACACGGAAGAAAAAGCCATAGGAGATCCAAACTCTTACTGAGAGAGCCTAGGATAGTGTCCGACTCTTACTCTACTCCTAACACCTATTACAACTCCAAGTCCTAAACTATAACCGACTTTGTACACATATTCGACACATACTCTAGCATTAGAAACATATCCTCGGAAACCTCAATATACAACTCCTTTACATAGAAATTTGTTGGAATGTGTGCTACCATATACATATTGATAGGACTCCATAGTTTCGCTTATTGACGGAAATGATTTATAAATAAAACTTTTATATACGTGTTCTTAGCGATTTAAAAGTAAAGGCTGACAAATAAACTACGATAAAAGAGCCCTAAAATCAACTCCAAATTTAAGGTTAAAAATTCAAATTTTGGCTTGTAAGTAGTATAAGCATAAGCCAAAAGATGAGGCTGATAATGTTTGCTAGAATTCAAGCCCACATGACTCATGAAACTAGCAAGAGTATGTGACTAATCGATCTACACCTCGGTCACTTGGGCCAAAACCACACCACTACTACAGGGGCTTTAAATGAATTGGGCTGTTATAATGACCGCATCCTTAAGGGTCCACTACTAGAGAACTCAGATGTGTGTAGTATGTGCAACGGTAACGCTCTTAAGGTCTGAGATGAAAGATCGTGAGTTGGAATCCCACATCCCACATATTTTTTGACTTAGTATATATCTTAGTATCGGTTCCTTCAACTGGTACTAAAAATCAACAACTTTAGTCTCCATTTCCTAGTTTGTCTCGGTTTTCTTCTCTCAATTGCTACAACCAGAATTAACAGGGGTTGACAACCAGTATTAAAAATCATATATCTCCTAGTGGTCGATGCACCGACAGCTCACAAACTTACATGGCAGAGGCCCACAACTTCACCTTGGTGTAGACTACGCACGCGTTATACAGCAAGGGTACATATCAGAACATCAGCTAGCTAGGAATGGGAGGCACAGTGAACCAGGGATCCATAATGCCATGTCGTCGGAGATGTTTGACCATGCCATAATGGGACAGCCTAATGCTATACGTTCGAGTTGATCATCCGTTGTAAGGGTGAGAAAGAAAATAGAAGCACAAACCAAATGACAACTTCTCACCGTGTATATATCTATATATATGTAATGCATCGACCCAAGTGCGAAGCAAGAGTAGTCTCATTCACTTCAGAAGAACCAGATAAACACATCATCTACCTGTAAAAGTTTCCAATAAAGATAAATCAGATAATATAACTTTTATTGCATTATTTTTTAGTCTGCAAATTAAGTGGAAGAGACTTCGATAAATCAGATAAAAATGTTGCACTGTGTTGCATACAGTTCTGGTTTGTTAAGAATGATTACATTACACAATTAGAGTGGAACAGAAAGTGCCCTGCCCGAAAATTTTGACTGCACTATAATTACTGTACCGCAACATTTGGACCAATAACTTACTTCTGAATACACTTAATCCATATCAACCTGTGCTATATATGCTCGTATATATCATTTTTCCTGTTCACTTGTGTAGTTACCTACAGAGTAGACATGGTCCTTCCTTCCAACCCAACTAGATGTAATGTAATTAACTATCAAGATACAGAATACAAGCCAAGTATTCGTTGTTCTGAAGAAAATGCTGAAACTATAGTCCCCCAACATTTTTTCTTCCTAGTCCCCTATCTGTTTTCTCCTCCATCCTTCTCTTCCTTTTTTTTTTATTTTCCCCTCTCGTTCTTAAACATATAGAATCTCTCTAACATAAACATGCTAGACAAGTATTGAAATCCCACATTTATTACTGTCAAGGCATATAGCCATATACCTATTTCTAGCTAGTTGCGCATATCAGTCATCTTTTTAGTTTTTTGATCTGAAGAACCACACATCTATTAATGTCTTACATAAAAAATGGTAACGGAACTTGAACTTAGTTTGTTTACATAATACATACATATCTGCAATGTTGGCATGGGAGGCATTGGAAAAGATGTGGATATCGAGTAAAAACAGACATGACCTCTAAACCATCGAAGGATCTCAAGAAGGTACTAGAAATCTTTGAACCGATTCAATCCAACTCAATCTTGAACTACTCAGGAACAATGTGAACGTTGACGATCGATAATCTCTCGATGTTCATCATGAACATGTTTGATGGTATTTTGTCACGTGCAAGGAAAAATTGCAGTGGCCAAAGCAAGCAAATAATGTGATAGTTATATAAATACTAGTGAAGCTGGCTCTAGCTTGTCATTTCGTGTGTGATGCGTGGACCTTGCAAATGAAGAAATATACACTATATATATGTTGTGTACAGAGAATCAAAGGCTAGCAAGATTAATGCACCAAGGGAGCTAATCAAATAACTCATGCATGCAGCTGTGCAGAGAATACATGACTCGATCTAACTGAAAGTCCAGGTTGAATAGCTTGGGGCGAGCAGCAATGACTGATATCAAAGACTAGTTAAGTAAGACATTTCACTTAGAATTGATTAATTTCATGTTATTTGACTAGATTAGCATTAACCGGAACATAGATCTGCACATTGCTCTATTTATCTTCATAAGTTTATTTTCCTCGGATGCTTAATTCAATGCTGAATGAACCATCATCACAGTAAAAAGAAAAAAAAACCCTGTTTCTAAACCGTTCGGTGTTTGATAAATCTATTAATGTAATTTTTGTTGTATTGCTAAAGTTTGATACTCTGAAAGTGGAAGATTTCGAAAGTTGCATCCTAAAACTGGTTGGAATATGTCGTGCATTGCTAGCTAGTTCAGAACGAGTACATTACATGACAACAGTGTAGGATGAAGAGCCTGCCCGAAAATCCTCTTGAGTGGTCTATAATTACCAGGGGCGCATCTAGCATGGAGGCAGCGGGGTCTCGAGCCCCTACTACTAGCATGAAGACTATGAGAGACCCCACGAAGACCTCACTAAAATTTTTTACCATATATAGATGGGAGGGGGGACTGTAACTCTATCTAGTTTCCTCAGGCCCATTGCTATTTCTTTGTGGATCCGTCACTGATAATTACCTTAGGTGGCCATATGGATGGACCAGACCAACTACTTCGTTTCCTTCTCGATGAATTTTATCTATATCAAGCACTATCCTCCAAGTCCATTTTGTCCAGTAGCCATGCATGAACATTACAGTTTAGATATACCAAAACTGCATGTAGCTAGCTAGGCCTGGGAGGCAGAGGGAACTACTGAGCCATAACATCATGTGTACATGAGCAGAGTTGCACCTGGTCATGCAGAAACACAACACTAACAAGGTTGAGTAGATGATCGGATTGCAGAATGACAAGCCAACTATGAGATCAAGGCCTGGGTTGAACGACCTGATTAATTAGTCCGTGCGTCTTCCTAACACAAGCGTTTGATCAAAGGACCTGGCCTGATAAAGGATCAGCAGAGCACCTCATATTAAGATAAAATAGATCATTTGAGTAGAATTAATAGAAAGGGGAAACATGAGGCGCTCTGCTGATCCTTTATATGTCATTTTTTTGTTCTGCACATGTGTAGTTACATATTATACTTAGTACTCAAGAACCTTATAATTCTCTATTCTGAATTCCTCGCTAGGCTTCTCAAGCTGTCTAGATGCAGTTAATAACCGGTATCATAACAATGATGGTATACGATCGAAATTGAGTACATCAAAATGCAAAATCAAAATAATGAACGACATATATGTTGATTTCCCTTCTCGTTTGCTCAAATATGATGCCAATGACAAGTTCTCACCGTGTATATATATATAATGCATCGTCCCAACGGCCAAACAAGTAAGTAAAATCAATTCAACTATGGCAGCAACATGAATTATCTATCATTCGTACATTCTACCTAGC
>CM020186.1:5803031-5823366 GCA_009805545.1 Oryza longistaminata
GAATTATATATGCTCGTAATATATTCATTTTTTTTTTTTCCCCCCCCCCCTTGGTTTTTTTTTCAAAAACTTTTTTGGGGTTTTGGGGGTTAAAAGAAGAAAACAAAATGGGTTTTCCCCCCTTTCCCTTTCCAAAACCCCCCAAACCCCCTAGAAATGTTTTAATTTAAACTAATCAAAGCTACAGAATAACAAGCCCAAGTAAATTCAATTTGTTTTTCCTGAAAAGAAAAATGCCTGAAACTATAGTCCCCCCAACATTTTTTTTTTCTTCCTAGTCCCCTATCTGTTTTCTCCTCCATCCCTTCTCTTCCTTTTTTTTTATTTTTCCCTCTCATTCTTAAACATCTAGAATCTCCTCTAACATAAACATGCTAGACAAATATTGAAATCCACATTTATTACTGTCAAGGCCATATAAGCCATATACCTATTTCTAGCTAGTTGCACATATCAGTCATCTTTTTAGTTTTTTTGATCTGAAGAACCCACATCTATTAATCTCTTACATAAAAATGGTAACCCGAACTTGAACTTAGTTTGTTTACTAATAACATACTATTAGAATGTTGGGCATGGGAGGCACTGGAAAGAAGTGGATATCGAGTACAAAGTGACATCACCTCTAACCATCGAAGGATCACGAAGGAGGCACTAGTGATCTTTGAACCGATTCAATCCAACTCAATCTTGAACTACTCAGGAACAATTGTGAACGTTGACGATCGATAATCTCTCGAAGTTCATCATGAACAAAGCTTTGATGTGGAAGTTGATGAGATCAACGACTCGATTTAACTGAAAGTCCAGTTTTGAATAGCTTGGGGCGAGCAGCAATGACTGATATCAAAAGACTAGTCAAGTAAGACATTTCACTTAGAATTGATTAATTTCATGTTATTTGACTAGATTAGCAATTAACCGGAACATAGATCTGCACATTGCTCCTATTTATCTTCATAAGTTTATTTCCTCGATGCTTAATTCATGCTGAATGAACCATCATCACAGTAAAAAGAAAAAAACCCTGTTTCTAACCGTTCGGTGTTTGATAAATCTTTATGTATTTTTGTTTGTATTGCAAAGTTTGATAGTCTGAAAGTGGAAGACTTCGAAAGTTGCATCCTAAAAAATTGTTTGGAATATGTCGCGCATTGCTAAATAGTTCAGAACGAGTACTTTACATGACAACAGTGTAGGATGACAGAGCCCTGCCCGAAAATCCTCTTGAGTGGTCTATAATTACCTTAGGTGGCGCATATGGATGGACCAGACCAACTACTTCGTTCGTTCTCGATGAATTTTATCTACATCAAAGCAGTATCCTCCAAGTCCATTTGTCCAGTAGCCATGCGAACATTACAGTTTAGATATACCAAAACTGCATGTAGCTAGCTAGGCCTGGGAGGCAGAGGGAACTACTGAGCCATAACATCATGTGTAATGGTCATGCAGAGAAACAACAATAACATGGTTGAGTAGATGATCGGATTGCAGAATGGCAAGCAACTATGAGATCAAGGACTGGGTTGAACGACCTGATTAGTCCGTGCGTCTTCCTAACGCAAGCGTTTGATCAGAGGACTCTGACCTGATAAGGATCAGCAGAGCACCTCAGATATTAAGATAAAATGCATCACTTGAAGTAGAATAGAAAGGGGAAACATGAGGCGCTCTGCTGATCCTTTATATGTCAATTTTTGGTTCTGCAACATGTGTAGTTTGCATATTATACCTTAGCATACGCAATGTTGCAATTAGAGAGGAGCACTAAAAGAGAGAAAAGGATAGAGCCGCATCCACATACTGTGATATGTTTTTTAGCCGGTCTCAAGCAAAAGCTGGGTACTAGTCATAGGACCCAAATTCTATCTGGAAAGAAGCATATGAACATGGCCCACGCGTCAGACAATTGTGTCTTTGGCCTATATGTAAGGAGAGAGATGATGGTTTCTTATCTTATTTTAATCTATGTGGGGCCCACAATAAAGTACCTTTGCCAACTTTATACACTGCATCAGTTCTCACGAGGTGCTATATCTGACATGGGTCCCACTTTAGTACGATGTATGCATGATACACTACATATGCTCTTAGTACTCAAGAACCCTAATAATTTTTCTATTCTGAATTCCCTAGCTAGGCTTCTTCAAGCTGACTAGATGCAGTTATAATACCAGTATCATAACAGAGATGGTATATCGATCAAAATTGAGTACATTAAATGCAAAACAAAATAATGAACGACATATATGTTGATTTCCTTCTCCTTTGCTCAAATATGATGCCAATGACAAGTTCTCACCGTATATATATATTATAATGCATCGTCCCAACGGCCAAACAAGTAAGTTAAATCAATTCAACTAGGGCAGCAACATTAATTATCTCTCATTCGTACATTCTACCTAGCTAGCTAGCAGATACATAATATATCGATCAATTTCGCTAGTATGCATGCCTTACATGTCTCATCAAACTATAGCAGGAGTATCGATCGTTGATCGATCTAGGGACTGGGAGGTGCTAGGAAACCAAGCTGACAGCATCAAAGTGTCACAATGGGTGACGACTGTTTTTAGAGACATCCAAGAAATAGTAACACCTTGTAGTGTCTTGAATCATGGTAGAGCATCGAGAGGCGTTGCTGACAGACTTGTTGGAGTAATATCGAAATGAAATTGTTCCTATATTGTATGATGCTACCCAGCGATTTTAACAATATTTCTATGGTCCTTTAGAGGTAGCTAACAGTTGGGAAATTAAATTGATTCTCGGTTCAAAAACCGGGAGGAGATCGCGGCTAGACAGTTTTTTCCACCCGTTGTATATGTGAAATCACAGTGATTCAAATTGTTTTTAACCGATTAACTAACGCGCCGTGATCGGTGGCGTCCAATTTATTTCCTTTTGAGTTGCCCCCGGTTTCCTACAACGCTAAAATATAAAGGGGAGGCCGGCCAACGAGTAGATGGCGATCTAATCGGGACTGTTAGGTGGTGACCGGAAGGCCGCCGCTACCCCCACAAGTTATCACCGGCGACCCCTTCGGGATCAAGCCGGCGTTCTCACTGCTACCACTACTTCCCCTAACCGACAATATGCGAGGTGGTTCGAATTTTCTGCATCCTCTACATCCACTCCGGTTCGAGATAGAACAATTACAATGGCTTCAAACAACGGTCATTAAACCCCAATTCTGCATTAGGGTGATTATATAGGCTTAGCATATTATGTTTTAGTTGATTGCAAAATGTACACTAACACCCTTTTCCTACCAAGAGCCATAGAGCACGTGTTTTATAGCATAATTTGTAAAAGCTTATGGCATTTATTGTATTCTCTCATAGTTTGTAAATTAAGGTGAAGATTTTGATTGAGGTAAGTGAAAAACATTGGAATATGTTGTGCATTGCTAGCTCCTCCTCTGTTTCAAATTACTTGTCGTTTTAGCTTATCAATTATTATTTTGACTATTAATTAATTCTAAATATGTATATAGTTCAACATCTTACGATTTGTATTTGTTAGATTCACCACAAGAATGTTTCCATAATATACAGTTCCACATGTTGTTAAAGTACTATATGAAATTCTAAAATCAATGATCAAAGATAGAATGTTTGATTTAGATAAAGCAAAACAAGAAGTAATTTATAACATAGCTAATAGTAAAAAACTACTCCTTCGTTCCAAAGCATAGCAAATTTTTTTAGTGAATGGGACATATCCTAATAATATGAATGTAGACAGGGGCCTGTCACTGGAAGAAAATATGGTATTTAGTACCGGTTCTCAACACCTATAAATTCTGGTTGTAGAATCCCAGATGACAAAACCGAGATTAAAGTTCTTGAATTTAGTACCAGTTAAGGAACCTGTACTGAAGATATTACTAAGTCCAAAAAAATAATCTGTGATGTGGGATTCGAATTCAAGATCTCTCACCTCAACCCTCGCACGCATTACCATCCCCACCCACTATACCATCTTTAGCACCAGTCGTAACACCGACCGGGACTAAAAACAAGGGATTTAATTAGTCCCGGTTAGTGTTTACCTTCTAGTGCAAAGATGCTTTTTAGTACCAGTTGGTATAACACAACCGGGACTAAAGTTATTTTTGAGACTTGGGCTTTTAGAGCCGGTACTAAGAGTTTTCAGTACTGGTTCTAATATATATGTATTTGTTGTAATACCCGTATATTAAAAGATTTTAGGTTTTTTTTTTAGTTGGGTTGACTCGTTAAATAAAGATGTTAACAGAAATAATAAAAGAAGAATATCTTTAGAAGTGGGCCAACATGAGAAGGCCCATAAACCCAGCCTATTAGTTTCTCCCCTAAAACCTAGAGAGAGGGAACTGAATCCCACCTCCCTCTCATAGTGCCGCCACCTCTCTCGCTGCGCTGGCGTCTCCTTTCTCCCCTCCTCCTGTGTTCGCATCTCTTCCCCCACTACAAATTGCTCTTCCTATCTCTACCTTCATAGCTTGGATCAAGAAGTGAGTATAAAAAATGGAACGAGGAGGAGGAGAGGAGTAGAAGGAGGGGTTTAGACCGGAGTTCCTCCCTTATTGTCTCCTCACAAGTTCTCTCTAAAGAAACCTAGGTGAGGCTTATCCCCTTATTGTATCAGTTGTTCTAGCATGGCTTTAGTGCTTTAATTCGTGGTAAGGAAGGCTAGAGAAGGAGTTTGGGTAGTTGCGGTTCGGTTGTTTGCAGTTCGGCATGTGGGCAGATTTGCAGTGCTTCAGTGTTTCAATGTTTCGGGCTCTAAATGTTATTTTCTGCGACATGTTATAACTAAGAAGTTGTAGATAATGTTTGGATCTATCTCTGACCAAGGGCGTGATTTTATCTCGAGTGGTTTAGGAGATATAATTTTTTTAGTATGATATTGTTTTTGTGTGTCATAATCTGGATAGTAGTAGGTTGAACTGTTTTTGGAGGGGCTAACAGTGGAATCAGCCAGGACGCCTATAGAAAAAGTCGTAGAGGTTTTTCTAGCTTTCCATATTGGTAAAGTACACCCTGATTGGGCGAGTAGAACTCCAGTTATGGTTGTTTCAGTGTGGACAGTCTGAAATTCTGGACAGATTCTGAAAGCCTGCTTTCTAGCGCAAAATTAGACCATTTAAATGGCAGAATAAAAATATGCTTTTCTATATCAAAGTTGTAGGTATTGTTCTGTAGATTTTCAAAATGTAACATTTTCGTCATAGCCTTTTCATATTTTAAGATATAAGGTTTAAAGCAGCAGTCTTGTGTATAGTCCAAGCGGCGTTCCTTGTATTGAGTTTTGATGGGATGGGACAGTAGGTTCACCTTTTCATTGTTTTATACACAAGTTTGAATGTGTTCCTGATGTTTTGTTTGTGATTAGGTAGTGGGCCATCAGATCTGCATGATACCAATCCTTCGTTAGAGGCTAGTGCATGACGAACTAATTAGTGAGATTCATAGATTGTTTACTTCTATCTATTTTTTCCGAATATTTCTATGTGATAAGTGATTACTTATATTCAGATTATTGTTAACGCTATTAACATTTTGAGTTCATCTTATGTTTACGATGTTTTATCTATTTCATATTCCGACTCTATATTTGGTTAAATAATTCAAGTTCCATGCTTGACATGATGTGCATATGGTTTCAATTTGGTTCTTTGTTTCCGTATCAATTATCATGTGCCATGCGAGTCATGGATGTGCTATCTGGTTTTCTATTCATGATCCTGTGGGTAAGCGCTGATCACGCTTACTCGGCTTTGCCGGCAAATGCCTAGGATGTATTCACTATTGTCGCGGGATGGAACTACTATTTCAATTCTGCCTGCCCAAGATGGGACTACTACTTTATTTGACTTGGTGTTTGAAAATACGTTTCCTATCAAAGAAAAAGCCTTCGGTTCATGCTTTATTGCCAATGATGTGTAATAATCTTTTTTAGTTCCATATTGGTACTTGCTGAGTATTTAACTCACTCTTGTGTTTTATTTGGTTTAGGTACGCCTTGAGACCAGACATGCATGGGCGGGAACTAGCATCCTTATATACGCATCTACTTGCATACTATCAAACTATATTGCTTGGTCCTATAATGACACCTAAATCTATATCCTGGTTTGGTCTCGTAATAATATTTTACATTTCTAATACTTTCTTCCATGGATTATAAGGATGGATCGTATTGTGGGAATGATATTGTTATTACTTTAAACTTATAACTGCCTGTCGTGGATGTTGTATTTATTGGGAGAACTCTGCTGAAATTTCTAGTATTTTTGAGAGTTAGTAGTTTCGAGCATTCTTTGTGTGGCACTCTAGGTATATGGTTTACCTGGGGTGTTATAGTTATGGTATCAGAAGCGGGCGTAGTCCCGTGGAAGTAAATTGACAACTTAAAATATTGATCATGTTTTCCTTAGGATGGGAAAAAATAAAAGTAAAATTTGAGTTAGATTTAAACTAATAAAATTGACACCTGGTGCCAATAGGATGGGAATTGGGTCATTCTTTGCATACACTTCTGATTTTTTTCTTGATTACTGATCTCTATCTCATTGTATTTGTGATTTCTGGAGTTATGTTGTTACTGGATATATATGCTCTTCTATGAATAAGATCTGATTATATATTAAGTAAATCTAGGAGGTATAAAAAAAATTATTCAGTTTTGATTCGTTGGTGTGGTGTATAGTGTGGAGATTAACGTTTGCGCATAACTAATTCGGAAAGCTATTAGGGAGACATGTAGTTGCAATAATGAGTTTATACTTGAGGTGGTGAGTGTATATGATAATGTTTTTAGTTGCCTAGACCTTGTTTAAACTAGTTTGATCATGCTCTAACTAGTTTGACAAAGCACACTCCACGACTTGCTCTGTTCAACGCGAGCATGCTGGCTTTTACATCAAAAGAAAAAAAAACGAGCATGCTGGATCATGTCTGCAACTCTGCATATAATTCTCCGGAATTGAATTGAGTGCTCTGTAGCATTCTTCAGTGTACACCCTTCCTGTGTTGAAATTAATGGATGGGGCTAAGGCCCACTCAAAATTATTCTTTGAAAAAAAAAGTCCCACCTCATAGGATGGCATGCATGTGAGTTTAGTACACATTTGCTTATTCTAGAGAGGATGACCTCCTTAAAAGGGAGGATGCCCTCTACCCACTCGAGCATGTGTGGGTGGTGAGAAGAGAGGGAACCATGCGCGCGTCGCTCGCCTGGGCAGGGCAAGGCCGCGTGCACGACGTATGCGCCGAATGGTCCGCAAAATTGGCTCCTCACCTTGCGCAAATGTAGCCTCTTTTTGCAGTTTTGTTTTGCTGCGGGAAATTCGGATTGTGTGTGGCGGAGTGGAGATCGTGAGGGCGCCCTGATCAAGCGACCTATCTCAATATAAGCCGAGCCGCCGCCTTCACGCAACAAACGAAAAATCAATCTAGGGTTACTCTCCTCCTCTGTGCTGCGCCGTCGCTTGTAGACTACTCATCCCGCTCGCGGCGTGCACGCGCGCGATCGGGAGAGCAGGTCTCCGAAACCTCTGCCTTCGACGTCCTGCACCGGGAGAAGGCGGCAATAGGTTTTTGGGAAGCGTTTCGCGCGCACTGCTCCCTGTTCGTCGTGGACGGCTCGCATTCCTCTTTGCTCGCGTGCTGCGCGCCTTCGTCGACGTCCGCAACCGCCGAGTGATTCCTGCCGAGACAACCGGTTGTTCCGCAACCTCGGTACGGTGTTCGATACGTTGCGCATATTTGATCTATTCATATTTTAATGCTTAGTTTATATGTGTAGATTTAATGATGCGTTAATGCTAGTATACATCTGCAATGTCATGATTTTTTTACGGAATATATTAAATCATTATATGCCTTTAATCTCCAACATCTTGTGTGATTAATCATCTGATTTCATCAAATTGGTGTCCTGAGTCCCGGCATACAGACTATCCTATTAACAGCCTGAAGGAAGTTTCTCCCAATGGATAATACATGTCGTTTTGGATAAGGATACGGTCCAAAAAAAAATGTGAACATTATATATATAAAAAATCAACTAATATATAATTTGGTTGAAGTATTTTATAAACTAATCTATACATATGATCTCCATAATTTCAAGACAATATTTTATAAACTATTCATAGTCCAAATATTTTAAAATTTAACTTTACTCATGTTCAAAACGACAAGTATTATCAATCCAGATGGGTAGTAAGTATGCAAGTTTTAAAAAGAAAATGTTGTTTATTGGTCTAGAAATTTGAAATGCAGCAAGCAGGCATGCAAAAACAGACTGATGCGTTTTAAATTCCAGACGACATGGAATTTGCTACCCTCTCTATAGAAAAAGATGGCATCACTTTAGTATAGGGTGTGATGCCTTGAGAGACTAGTTAATCAAGTAGGAATGCTATTACATACTGACGGCGCCCATCAAATTTATCTAAAAGATACTCTTCTAGTGCACTTTGGGTATGTTTGGATAACGGAAAATGGGGAGTGGGATTGAGATTAGGAAAATAATGAAGGATTAGGATTAAATGAAAGAGAGAATGAATGGTTAGAATTTAAAGATGTCTTTTGGTGGGTGAAAAATTATTTCTTATCCCATTAATTAGTCAAACAAAGCCTTCATGTCTCAAAATAACTTCAATATTATCTTAAAAATATACTCTTCTAGAGTACTCCATGTCCCAACTCCCACTAATATGTTCCTTTCAAATTTCTTTTTCATATTTAACCCCAGCCATCCTCCACTCCTGAGTAAGATTTGTCAAGCACTAACAATTTTTACAGGTAGTAATTCTCTTTTACAATCACCCATATATGCCTTCATTGCGGTTGACATCTGAACACTGCAATTCTATATATTGGTTCCTATCTTCGTCACTCTCTTCTAATTAACCTCCATATATCCTCACCCATAATATATTTCCAACTGCAGTCTGCAGCCCATCCCTCATCCACATGTATTCCTTTTTCCTCTGAAATTTTCTCTCTCGTTCATAAACTTCCAGAATTTCTGTAGCGTAAACATGACAGACAAAAAATTATTCATTATATTCCTAGACTCCTAGTTGCATATCATTGTGCCATATATGTGACCTGAAGCACATGAACTTGACCATTATTTTTCTACAAATAACCACATGCATATATAATCAACATGTTGGCTTGGGCCGGGAGGCATCGGGAAAGAAGTGGACATTGAGCAGAAAGATACATGGCCAATGAACCATGGGTACATCTCCAAAAGAGTGCGCGAGTGCGAATTCATTCGAATGAATTCATTCCGTCTCTGTAATGAAGTGTGCAGTGCCAATGTGCAGTTTGGCGATCGATGATCTCCTTGACTTGATCACGAATGAAGCTTTGATGTGAAAGTTTGGGGGTGTTGTGGACAAAGAGATGAAAGAGATTTGGGGTGTGCAAAGTTCCTTTGAAAAGTCAAGCATTTCCTGTTTTTGGCTGGGAGAGAGAGAATACCTTGTGCTGAACTCTTAGTTCAGAGAAATTGGAAGGGGGACTAAATTCTGTAAATTATGCTTGGGAACTGAATCTACTAACCATGTTCTTTTTACTTGTCCTATTGCTTGCTTTGTTTGGTGCTCTGTAATGGAGGTAATTGGAGGGGGTTCAATTCCAACCAATTTTTGGGATGGTATAAAAGCTGTTAAGGATAAACTGGGGGTGAATTTAGGTCTTTTTCTTTGTGCTAGTCTTTGCTGGGGTTTGTGGTTGGTAAGAAATGACCTTGTTTTTGAGAATAAATTGGTGAAATCACCTTTGCAGGTAGTGTACAAGGCAATTTCTTTGATGCATAAGTGGAAGGTGCTGCTGTCAAAAGAAAGAGACCGCAGCTTTGAACATGCTGCTTGAGAAGCTGAAGGCTAAGATCGAGTCTCTTAGTCCAGTGAACGTGCTCTTGGGGTTGAGGTCTCTTAGTCGTTTGGATGTCTTTCTTGGCAGGGCTTGTAAGTCTTTTGGGGTTTAGCTATCTAGCGCTTGATGGGTACTGGCAGCCCCAGTTTTTTCCTTGTTTTTCCTTTAAGTTTCTGTATTTCAGACCTTGTTATGTTTGGCATTCTCCCAAAAGCCGGGTAATTAAATTTACCTGTTATAAAAAAAAGTCAAGGGAGACCAGTGATAAATGATGTCCAAGAGTTGTTGATAAAAATATTAATGTTCAGCTGAGTGATGATGCACTCGAGATATCCCCTGCTTAGCTTACTCGGAGTGATTAATTTCATGTTACTCAGTTAGACAACCTCTGCTCGTCGTGTTAATAATGAATCCATGAATTGCACCATTTAGCTTCATGGGTATTCTTTTTCATAGGCTAATCACTGCAGAAATCAACCAGGGTCGTTGACTCATAGTACAAAACACATCAGTGCAGTGATTGAGAGAGAGGCACAAAATTGTACAAAATCTAATTTTATTTCAGGGTAGTAAAACCTTACTGAAGTGATTTTTTTTTTTTTGCGAGGCCTTACTGAAGTGATTTGGTAAAACATAAAATGTAATGTGTACAGAAATTCGTTCTCCTCTCAATTTTTCATTCTCTCATACTTAAACATCAAGAATTTCTGTACCTAAACATGCCAGAGAGGAAACTATTCATATTCATAGACTCCTACACACTCCATCAGTGTCCCATATATGTTGACATGAAGCACATCAACAAGAAAATTATCTTTTTACAAAATACTACGTGCATACCAGCAGTGTTGGTATAAGAGACATCAGGAAAGAAGAACATATTGAGTACAAAGATACATGAGCAGTGAGTTCCTTGTCTAAAACATCCAATTGACTTTAAGGCTCCATTTCAAATGGGATATAGGTATCGACTAGAAAATAGACGCACCTGATAGCACGTTTAATACGAGTCTTTCATTTTTTTTATTAATCTAGTATATCAATATGCAGCTTAACACTGATGCAGTGATAATCGAATGGAAGTTATTTATATTCATCATTATGACAATTACATGAATCATCAATTAATATGATATCCCATTGAACTTTACAAATTAACCTCACATATTTAATATCAACACTAAGACTGAGTTTGAGGAGAAAAGGATCGAGAAAATTGAGAAGATACGAGATGAGCCATTAGTGCATGATTAATTGAGTATAAACTATTTTAAACTTTAAAAATGGATTAATATGATTTTTTAAAGCAAATTTCATATAGACATTTTTTTTGAAAAAACACACCGTTTAGTAGTTCAAGAAGCGTGCACCCGGAAATCGAAACAAACAAACTCACTTTCTGTCTCCCACGAACGCAGCCTAAGTTAATTTGGTTCGGCTACATAACTCTTTAGATTAGCAATGGAGCTGAGCATCAAGCTAGATCCATTACAGCTGATACCTATGGCTCGGTGTGGCCAAAGTAAACACCTCGAGAGCAACGTTATAGACATCCAGCTCTAGCGCTCGGCGTCTCCTCATCCTCACACTATTTTGACGGTGTGGCGCATGGTCAACGCTGATCACATACGCTGCTTCTCTCCTCTGATCTGCTCGGTTATTCATCGGTACGGTAAAACAGGATGCCTTTGCTCTTACTTCTCACTACCCTCCGAAACGAACGAACCAACGGGGTCGTCCTACATGGTTCCATGTGTCAGCCGTTGTTATTTAGCACACGTTCATTCATAGCTAGCGTACACTTTTATCTGAAAACTTTCATCTCGAATACATTCATCCGAAAAGCTTTCATGCGAAAAACTTTTATCCGAAAAGCTTTTATTCAAAAACATTCATCCAAAAAATTTTTATGAAAATATTCACATGAAAAAATGTATGTTGGGAACGAATGTGCACCAAATAGCAATCCTGAATTGTGCCTCGTGCTAGCCCTCTTTATCCAGTGCAAGGATGCCTTGATTTCTTTGTGCCACTGTTACTTCTCTCACTTCTTCAGTTTGTTGTCCCAAGATTTGTACACATATTTGGTCTAAAGTGCCTCATTATTAGCAGCGAGCGAACCACATATGGCGCAGGAGATCATGAGACATTATGTGAGGATGGCCGTTGTCTAGCCGTTGAATTGGTTGCAGCCAGGTTGTGGTCGATGTGATGCTAGAACTGGTGGGGACACATGAAAACGACCGCTCTCAGTTGGCAGTGACCGCGAGCTCCATGACTATACTAGCTAAGACAATAAAAAGGTTTTCTAGAATTCTTCATGGTATCTGGCACATTTGAAAACAGAGAAATGGACCTATCTTTCAGAATGTTTAGCCCAATTTCCAATCTTGGAGGGCTTAATTTATGAAAGAAGTTATTCTGTACATATGCAGAATAAGAGATCCGCTGAAGCAAACAATTTTTGATTGGTTATAAACTTTGTAAAATTACAAAATTTTAAGTCCTGTATGTAATTTAAACTTATTGTAAATATTTTATTCTTTAAAAAAATACATTGTTGGGCAAAACCCTAGCAGTCCTTCCCATAAAAAAATGGTGTGATACTGTGCTGGCGGAAAACATGAAGGTGAGGGCTGAGGATGGTGGTGGCGATGGACGGGAAGGAGATTTTTTTTTTCCTTTCTATTACTTTTCATCAACCGTGTTTGATTGTTGATTTTTTTTCATCCTCTTTTTTTTTCTTTTCCTTGTTCTCTACATGGGCCCAGCTAAGGGCATGGCCCTTGGGCCAGTGTGACAGTGGCAGTGACGCGCGATGCAGGTATAGCATACATGAGTAAAGATTTATCTCAAACTTAGGCATCACCACGTGCAATGATATATATATGCTGGTAGAACAGCCAACATTTGAAGTATTGATTGATTGATTGATTTTCCTTTGGACAAATATAAAGCCGAACTAAAATTTTCAGATTTGCTTAAATATGATTCTTCTTTTCATTGGAACAATCAGATTTGCTTCATGAAGAAGGATTTGGTAGAGTTGGACAGCCATGGGTGGATCTCTGGAATAGAGGGAATTCGTTCTAAGGAATCATTCCATCCCAGTTATGAAATACCCAAGACTATGGACTATCTGAAAAGCAAGAAATGCTGCTTGCTTCAAGAACGCCTTGACAAATTTTCACATAGACATAATATTCTAAAATTTTATGATTGGATCAATGTGGGCTGTTTTACATATCTCATTGTTAAGGGAATAAAAGTGGGTTTGGGGAGTCAGGCTTCTAAAGCTTCTAAAGCATGTAACTAGAGGATAGATGGGTAGCTTTTGTTTACATGATCTGAGATTGCGTGCTCCAAGATCAACCTGTGTTATTTTGGTCTTAAATGTTTCTTCATGTCTGCAAATTTTGTGGAAACCAGTGTCATGGCGTTAATGGAGATTGGGGAAGGCCTCTCCAATGTTTCTAAAAAAGAAGAAGAAGAAGAACTCTGAACTAATGTACACATTGATGATCGATGATCTCCCTGACTTGATCATCAACAAAGTTTTGTTTATCCCGAACTTTTTTTGCCATGTTTGCGCATATGTTTCATCCGGCGAGTTGGGACGACTTCATTGAGGGTGACCTCTTCATGGGAAGTTCTTCGTGTTCCCATATGTTTGATCTGATAAACTGGCCGGGATGAGTTTATCGAGTGCCAAATCATCTATGTGTCATTACAGGAGTTGGGACGACTTCATTGAGCGTGATCTCTTTATGTTCCATTTGTTCGATACAATATTCATTTGATAGAGGACAATGACGTATTTAGATGAAATTTTCATTAAAATGATCAATTTTCAGTCCGTTCTATGTATTTAGCCTTAATTAATAATGGCTACATTGAGAGGAATAAGTTTTTATGGAAACTTAAAATGCCTCTTAAGATTAAGATTTTTATGTGGTACTTGCTTAAAGGGTCGTGCTAACGAAGGACAATTTAGCAAGGAGGAATTAGCATGGTAGTATGAAATGTTGATTTTGCATGAAAAATGAGACTATTCATCATTTATTTGTGGAATGTCACTATGCAAAATTTCTTTGGAGAGCTCTACAATTTTCTTCTGGTATAAATACTCCGCTTAGTATATCTCGTATGTTCGAGAATTGGCTGGTGGGGGTTGATAAAAAAACTAGCAAACTTAGTCTTGTTGGAGCATCCGTTATTTACTGGGCTTTATGGCTGTGTAGAAATGATATGGTTTTGACAAGTCACCATCTATATCTTATATGCAGGTTCTTTTCAGGGTAACATACTGGCTCCGATCTTGGGCTCAACTACTAAAGTGTGATGAAGATATAAAATTAGTGAAGACTGCATGTCGCATTCTTGAGTCAACGGTTATGCAGTTTTTCGCTAACTTTGGATGGAGATTCTCAAATAGAATTCAATAATTTTGTGAACTTCTCTTGTTGTGTGCGTCTTTAGTAGTTGGTGTGCTCCTATTTTTTTATGACTATGTTTCTTTATTTTGTTGAATTGATGTAAGAATTGGTTGTAGCTCCCAAAGCAAAGACCGGGATTCTGTTCTATTATCTAAAAAAAATAAATTAGATCGAGTTTATCGAGTGCAAAATTAGACAACCCCTTAGCCAAAGAAAAAACACCCTCTGTCTGGGCGGCAAGGGTGTCGCCTGCGATCGCATGTCCATGCCATTTGCCACGTCATAGAATACATGGAGGGTGTAAAAAAAACCTCCTAGAAAGCATTCGGGATATAGATATATAAAACTCAAAAAAGAAAATATACTGAATATTTAAAAAAGTAAATATAAAATAAAAGAATTTCCTTGACCCAAGTGTTGCAGGCAGCAGTTGTCGGCAGCAGAGCCCAGTAGGACATCACGGCAGCACAGGACCACTAGGCACGAGGGCAATAACAACAAAGACAAAGGCCCAAACCAACCAGCATCCTGGGCAACTACGTGGTTAGAGATCGGATCGATATTGTCGGCTAATATGGGCGGAGGCCAAGTGCACAAAATCCTGTAGATATACCGACAGGTTTGGTCACGTGTGTTACCTACCGACAGGTTTGGTCATTAATCGTTAGAAGGATGGGTATAACCTCCATAATCTTGCCAAGTACGTCAAGATATGAACCATTTCTCTAGCTGGTGGTCCAAGGGAGTAAGAGACATTGAAAAGGATATATTGAAAAAGGAAGTTCAACTTGCTTATTTTACTTATTTTTGGGAAATTTGGAAACATACGAATGTTGCGTATATAATGGCATAAGTCTTAGTGTGATGGTTGTAGTCCAACCAGTGGGTAAATGAAAGTGTCCTTTGATGCTTGGCTAGAGCTTCAAACCTCCATGAGTTGCTTTGTAGGTCTCTAATCCTTACAAAGTAACTGCAGGACTTTGTATGTGTTTAGGTGTGGGGGTTTCTACCCTCCCTATGTTTTTTCTATCTTGCTTAATGAAATGACACATAACTCTCATATGTTTTTGTTCATGAATAAAAAACAGCTTGCTACATACATGTATATGAATCAGGGGGTTAAAAATATACGATGTGCTTGTGCCTGCCAAGCATGATGTAGTGCACATGCCCAGATGCCCTCACCTCTAGTTCGTGAGTTTGAGGAAGGTGCTAAATATATAGTGCCATATTAGTTGTAAAATGTTTCTTCCACTGGTTTTTAGGGTGAGAACTTCTGGTGAGTTTTCGAGGGTGTGAAAGGTTCTTTACAATCCTGCAATAGGTTATATGTGGGCTATTGCTATTGTACTAGTGTGCTACAATCGCTATTTAAAAGCAAAACATGTTAAACTATTTCTTGCATGGGATCCATTAAAGATAGACCGATCTAATAATGTAGTATCGATCTAACATGGTCCACATATTTACAGAAGGTATCTTATATTTAAATGTAGCTCTCTAGCGTTGAGCTACACACTCTTCCTTCTATTTTTTGCACATATACAATCTCAGCATTCTCTCCTCCCAATTTCCACTAAGGAGTGAGGCCTCACTAAACAGTGATATACTCGAACTAGATAGAACATTCCGTTCTGGCCAATAGATATTGAACTAACTAAATGTTGATTATTATTCATACATAATACGTAGACCTGTCGTTGAATCGATTTTATCGATCTTGGATTGGGAGGTACTAGGAATCCCAAAGGTGCTCAAGTGTTGCAGGTGTACACTACATCGGATCAGGTCACCTCTGATAGCCCCAAACCCTCGCATCTGAGTGGTCTAGGCCTGGTCAGAGAACTGTGATCACTGTTGAGGTAAGTCACCTTTGACGGGCGGCGACCGACCTTTGGAGGTGACAGTCCCTTCTGACGGACAAGTACTCTATGCGCCGCCAGAGGTGAGTGTCCCCAGTAACCTAGAGCTTGTTGCAACCTGTCGGAGGTGACTCACCTGTGACGAATCTGAAAGTAACGGCCCGTCACAGATGACTCACCTGTGACGGCTTTTACATTATGACCCGTCAGTGATGAGCTACATCCAGAAAAAAATTTAATTTATTTTGCATTATGTTAAGTACCGTTGGCTTTGGAAGAATGTGAAATCGATTTTGCTGGCACATGTATATAGTATCTGTATTATCCTAGTTATATGTGTGTCATATGTATGTAGCGAGTAATTCAATATACCGGGCAGAGTTAGGCAAACCAAGTCATGCCACGTGTTCATTTTTAGAAAATGAAGTCATGCTCTGTGTTAGATACTATGAACTAAAACGTGATTTGGGATTTCTTTTTTTAGTTAGTTGCTATTCTGTTGTGAATGAATTCGGGTTGGAATTGAGGTTAGTTACTGCGTATTGCGAGTGCAACTAAGTAAACATTCTCTCATCATCTATCTATATCTATCCATACCTATACTAATTATTTGGACACTTGCTACGAGCTCTCGCATTAACCAGAAACGATTTTGCTATATCTTTGTCGGGTGACTTTTTATTGATATTTGACTTTTTCTGTTAGTTGGATATTGCACTACGATTCGTGCTGGAACAGTGCGGGATGAGGATGAGGGCCCGTGTTTGAACCTGCCTCGTGGTAGTCAAGAAATTACAGTCAACGTGATTGGACATGTTCGTGTTTGAACATGATTTTTTTAGTCAATGTGACTCGATCTCCGTGCGAAAATTTCGATTTTCCGCGACATGTAAGTAGAGTGATTTTTTTTCTATTATATTTGATGTTTTCTTAGCCGTAGGATCATGCGCTAAGATTAGTACAGAAAATTACAGTCCTATATAACTAAAATTACATTCGTAAATTCAGTTGATACGATATGTGAGTGCACTGTAATTTTGATAAAAAAATATTGTGTAAGTAAATATGTATTTGTTATTTACTTTAAAATATAAAATTACAATCTTATATGACTAAAATTATATTTGTAGGTTTAGTTAATATGATATGTAAGTGTACTGTAACTATAGTGTAATTACAACTTTTAGTAGGTGGGTATGTGATTTTTTTCACAATGTAACTATAGTGTAATTACACTGTAATATACTCCTATGTTGATACCTGTATAGATTCTTCTAATCAAGTGATCAAACGAGGCTAATCCAACTATCCAAAATCTATGTGATTTGGACAAAAATATCACGTGATGGATAGCTAGTCCCGTGAGGGAGCAAGCAGATCGTTTTGTTCTACCTCCAATACATATCTCCAGCACGTAATGATAGAAACGGATAGTCTCCTGCCGTGACGGAAGCGGCGACAAATGACAGAAGATGGTCGATCTGGACTCCAACCGGAGGCATCAGCGTCTCCCAGGTATTGCTCCAGATTGGTTTCTCATCCCAAACAATATCAATCTGGACCTTTCGGTCTGAGATTTGCCATCGTCTGAACCTATAAATTTGATAGGTCACGAATCAAATAAAATTGATCGCTTGCACATCCGTTGCCGCGCCTGCAATCCTTTTTCGTCACAATTAATCCTCCACCGTCGCAACTGCAATCCTTGCGCAAGACGCAGGTACTCATCAATTTTGCATGAACCCGTCAGTCCTGTATGCTGTGTGTCATCTATTTTACGTACCCTACTGAATTGAGTTCAGGGTTTGCAATTTTGGTTGCCACCCAAATTTGGTTGCCAAAAATTTCGTGATTTCAAGGTTTTTTGACGAAAATTATTTGAACTTTTAACACATTTTTGACTGAATTTGAACACCAAATTTATAAATATTTGATAAAAAGTCGAAAATTTTGGGGAGATTTGTGCTTGTCGGTGGGGGCCAAAATTTTGAACCAAAATTTCAAACCATGATTGAGTTGATGTATCTAAAGGAATCGGAGACCACCAACTCTATCTGCTAAATGAGACGCTGTTTAGGGATCAAACTCGGCAAAGCAACGAGAGGTTTGCCGTTCATCCCAATCCGTGTGAATTATTCTTTTGACTGCATGGATGAAAATTTTTATCGTCAGTCAGATATGATTCTCACAGCATCATCTCTAACAGTTACATGCATAAAGGCTAAGGGTGTGTTTAGTTCACGATAAAATTGGAAGTTTGATTGAAATTGGAACGATGTGACGGAAAAGTTAGAAGTTTGTGTGTAAGGAAAGTTTTGATGTGATGAAAAAGTTGGAAGTTTGAAGAAAAAGTTGGGAACTAAACCAGGCCTAAGACAAGGAGATGTGTACCCAGTGATGATTAATGCCCGATCATCTATTTTTCCTTGGTCGCCGAGGGCTTTATGTGGAAAAGGATATTAACTATTCCATCAGTTTTTTTAATAGTTGACTTTATTAACTTTTGATATGACGTTTCATCATTCTTCCTATAAAAATATATATATTTCATTTATTTAAAAGTATATCATGTCATTTATTTTGCTGAGACATGTTTTATAATTAAATTCCGTAGAAAACCTATAAGCTGATGTCCAAAACTATACTTCAGAATATTTACACTACTTTTTTTAATAAAATGAGTAGTCAAATATTATTCTAAAGGTTAACAACGTCATCCATTAAAAACAGATGTAGCCACAGTTGAGTCCGATGCATGAACAGAGACTCATCTATGGTTGATCACCTCATCTATAATTTACACAGGTACCGTTGAATTTGCATCTTCTATTCAACACATTCTCAGATATGTCAAACATGCATGTTCTTTGTGCCTAATTCAAGACATCCATGAATTTTTTTTTATTTTGATTGAAATAATAGATTGTTTTGCTATATACCTGTTGAATATCTGTTTTGTCATAACTCATAAGTACATTGTCAAAGCAATCAGGTCGATTAACATTCTAAATCTTATGCTCACTATAAAAATGTGGTTATTTGATCTTAGTCTTGAAACAAAGAATTTTCTTTTTCTAAATAAAAACTAACAACTAATAACTGATTTTCAGATGTGTTGTCCATATTATCCAGATGCATACTGTATACAGTCCCTGGCATGCATATTGTTGATATTCATGTCGTTGGATTTTTATAAGATTTATTGCGATGGTATATTGTATTAAGAATTCATGTTAAACAGAACATGCCATAGCTAGAAGATACCGAGGACTATTCAGGATTTTTTTTTTCTAAAACTCAGAATTAAAAGATATAGACACTACGACATGAAAGATTTTTCTGGACACTAGACTCTTTTGTTTCCAGGCGGACCATAAATGCAACCGCACAGAAAAATAAGGGACGGCGCCGGGCTATCGCCCGCACAGGAAAATCAACTTTCGTGTGCGGCTGACCCGCACACGAAAATAGCACACCCCACAAGCTGCCCATTGTCCCATCTCCCTCTTATCCCCCTCCCCATCCTGCCATCACACGCGCGCTGCCATTTATTCTCCTCCACATCCTGCCCATCCTCCCATCTCCCTCCTCCCCATCCTCCTGATCCTCCCTCTCCCACTGCTCGTCCCCATCCTCCAATCTCCCTCTCCCTGTCCCTCTCCTCATCGGTGACGGTGGCGCCCTCGGTTAGGGCGGCGGAGACGGCGGCATCGGCGGGCATGGCGGCGACATCGGCGAGTGCGGCGGCAGTGGTGTGGTGGCGACAGAGCGGATCCATCTCCGGCCGCCGCGTGGAGTCCGGATCTGTCGCCGGCCACCGCGGGGAGGCCCGATGCGAGCGCGGTTGCAAGGAATGGTGGAAGAAATCGGGTGAAGCGGAGGGAGGCCGGCGAATTCGGGCTGCGAGGATTTTTTTATCGCCAGCCGAGTCCGATTTTCGATTGAAGTCGGCGAAGGAAGCTGGAAGCAATTAAAGCGTGGCTGATCAGTCCATAATTCTCAATCCGAGCTCGACTACGAATCGGAGACCGTCGTTACGCGCTCGCCACCATCACGCAAGCATCCGAAGCTAAGCTAGGTGACGGCGGCTCAGCTCGAGGGATGAAAATCCACACCCCATATTATTTTGTATTAGATAAGGTATTTT
>CM020186.1:5823391-5871702 GCA_009805545.1 Oryza longistaminata
ATATGCAGCTGAGGATATATATGAGCGTGAGACGCTAGCCTGCCTAAAAATTTTAGGACTTCGCATCTAACTCAAGCATTCGGATAATGTTGGCCCTTTTTGACCGACATTATGAACGCACTAGTTACAATAGTATCACATATCATCCATGGTGCAAACATGATATCATATTTTTGCTGTGAGAAAAAGTGCTTCAGGATAAAAAAACACGCTTAGCCTAGTAGTGAACGGCAATCAGGGGGCTGTCCACTTAGAATCATGTTTTCTGCAGGATCAACTCTGATTTATAATACAACTCTCCGCCTAAAAAATTGATTATACGTAGTGAGCATACCTTAACTGGTTATATTTTTTCATGGATGGAACTAAACTTACCCGGGTTTATGTTCTAGACTTGATATGGGTGCTCGTATTCATGTCAAGTTATTTTATTATGGTATGTGACGTATACCTGCTGATAGCGAGAGTTTATCGTGACTCCATCAGTTTTAATCTATAACATGCCTTCATAGGGATCGGTGTTGTACATCTTTGGAGATGCTCATGTGAGTAAGTAGTGGCCCAGGACGCTGGTGGTTTGCGGTGTTTCTCTTTGTTGTTTATGGCGTAGTGGTGCTCGGCTTGCCGCCATGTTCTATCTGGGCCTGCTGCAACAACTGCTTCCTGCAGAGTCAAGGAATTCTTTTATTTTATATATTACTTTTAAAATATCAATATATTTTCGTATTTCGAGTTTTTACACTATGCTATACGCCGACACCCTCTGGGCAAGGTGTTTTTACACGCCTCCCACAAGGACGTATTCGTAGTGACGTGGAAATAGCCATCACCCGTGCGCTCATCGATAAACGTGACAATTTTACCAGAGAACATCCTTCGCTACCATCGCTTGAGGCGTTTTTTCCAGGCTATAGGCGATTTGCCTTATTTTGTGCTTGATAAACTCAATCCATAATTCCTATCAATCGAACACAGGAAAGATGAAGAGATCATGCTGCAATGAAGTCATCCCATCGTTTTCATGACATAGTGGATGATTGGCCGTTCGATAAACTTATCCTAGTTTATCGACATTATAGTACATCGAGACAACATGGTAAAGAAAATGACATAAATCCATGAAAAATGCCATGCCTCAAGTGAAGTTTGCTTCCAACTTGTCTGGCGATGAACATATGTGCCGACTCAGCCGCACATAGCCAGGAAGTATATGATCAAGAAACCTTTGTTCATGATCAAGTCAGCGTCGCTGATCAATCGACTCATCAAAAGTGTCAGCATTGGTTCAGAAGTTCTTCTTATCTGAGAAAGATTGGACCGGCCCTCCCCATTTCCATTAACGCCATACAGGTTTGCCACAAAGTTTGCAGACAGGAAGAAACATTTAAGACCAAAAAACACATGGAACACGCGCAACACTCAGGCTCAGTATCATCTACATTACAAAAAGCCCCCTTCTCTCCTCTAGTTACCATCCCACTTAACCATCTGCTTTAGAAGCCTGATCCCCGCAGACATCCTTAACAATTAGCTTGTAAAGCAGCCCCACCATTATGATCCAATTACAAACCTTGAGAATTATGTCTATGTATAGATCAGACAGGTGCTCTTGAAGCATTCACGCATTTCTTGCCTTTCCAGATAGTCCATACTGCTGAGTATTTCATAACTGGGATGGAATGAATCCCTTAGAACGGGTTCGCCTCTGTTCAGAGATCCGTCCATGCTCCAGAGCCCATGTCTGTTTCAACTAAGTACCCACTCTTTTCCGATGTCTCCCAAGCCAGCATATATTTCTGATATGTATGTATTATGTTAAAAAAACAATGTTCATGAAACACTGATATGCACCTAGCGTCTAGGAATATGAATCAGTTTGCTGTCTGGCATGTTTATGTTATAAAAAAATTCTGATTGTTTAAGAATGAGAAAACAAAAAACGAGAGCGGAAAGAAAGAGAGGCGTATGGATGAGAGAGGTAGCTGTCATATATGGGTGAGGATATATATATGGAGGGTAGAGGAGACTGTAAATAATTTTAGGACTCGCATCTTACTCAGCGCATTGGATATCGTTTGGCCCCCTTTTGACGACATTATTGAAGCTTAACTATATATACTCCATGGTGCAAAACATGTATCATATTTTGTGTGAGAAAAAGTACTTCAGATAAAAAAAACACACGCTTGCTAGTAAGAGAACGGGCAATCAGAGGGATGTCCCACAAGAAAATCATGTTTTTCTTGAGGATAAACTGATTATAATCATCCCCTGAAAATTAAATTGATTATACGTAGTGAGCGTACCTTAACTGGTATACTACTTATGTGGATACTAACTACACCCCGGATTTATGTTCTAGACTGATATGCGCGCTGTATTTGACGTCAAATTATTTTTCCCGCTGATAGCCGAGATGTCTATGGTGACTCCATCAATTTTAACCTATACCGTGCTCATAGGAATACGGTGGTGTAATCTTTCAGAGATGCTCATATGAGTGAGTTATTCATGCACCGTATTTATAAGGTTGAGTAGGCCGCGCGTTATAAATGTCTGGATTTGATCTGTTTTAAAAAACTCATTATAGTCATATAGCATATGAATACAATTTTTTTGAATTGGGACCCTCTAATATGATCGAATACATCTCCGTCACCTGGGCCCGCAGGACCCTAGTTGGTTTCGGCCTTTGTCTTTGTTGCTTGCTGCAGTGGTGGCGCTGTGCGCCGTGGTAGTGGCCTAGTGGGCTCGCTTGCAGACCGGCTCTCTGCTACAAACACATGGTCGCGGTCGCCGAATGTTTTGGAATATATTATATTTAATTTATTCTATAAAACCTCTAATAATATTATCAAAAAGTCATTAAGGGTATTTAGCCATCAATTAAATAAAAACTAGCCGTTTCTGTTTTTACTGCTATTATACCATATACATTTTTTTATGTAACATATCGTTGGTTATTGGTTATCTATAGTGGCCTTAGAATAAAAAAGATTTCAGCTTATTTTACATCCTAGTTCATGGTCAAGTTGCATAAAACCACATGGATTTTGGCATAAAGTTTCACAAACCACACCGTTAACTAAATTTTAAAGATTTAGTTACAATGGATCTAACATTTATATGATGGATAAATAACTTATAAATTTGAGATGTGATGGTAGAACTACAAAAATGTAGTAAATAAATGTCGAAATATGCAAATAAGTAGTTTTGTGAGAAACTTTAATGGTCACAATACCTGAGGTTATGTCCCACGTGCTAGAACCTTGGGGTTTTGTGCAACTTAGACCATAATACCTGATGTTACGTGAAATTTACTCTTAAATAATAAGGACCTAAATTGAGAATCCAAGATTGGTACTCCATATTTAATGATTCAAAATTATTACAAATTATAGCGGTTTGGACGAAAAAGATTCCATACATGTCAGTTACAATTTACAATTATTAGTTTGGTATTAGAAATTAAATTGATAAAGTCCAAAACAGATACAACTCTCACACTACACGAAAGATTTTTCGTGCAGGTGGAATCGATTTGGCATAGCGGAGCTTCACCCGTCTGAACGCGGTGTCTGCAAAAATCCCAATTTTTCGTGCAGGTGACGCCACCACACTCGCGGGAAAATAAAAAAAAAAGCAAAAAAACAAAAGCACCGCAAACCCTAACCTAGCCACCGTCAACACCACCGCGCCGCCGTCGCCAAACCACACGCGCTCGTCCGCGACCACCTCATAATCGCCCTACCACCGCCGTCGTCGCTAGCCTTAGCCCTGAGCCGCCTCGTCATCCCGTCAGTCGCCGCCACTACCATCGTCGTCGCCGCCTTGCCCGAGACCCACCGTCGTCGTTCCAACGGTACCAGGCGACGGATCAGGCTCCCCGTGGTGGCAGGCCACGGATCCGCCTCCCCGTGGCGGCCAGGCCACAGGATCCGACCTCCCCACGGCGTCCGGCGATGGCTCGGCCTCCCGGCCGTGGCCGGCACGACAGCGTTCTCGTCCATGGCGCTTCCCCGCCGCTCGAGTCCCCGCTCCTCGCGCCCCATCATCCACCGCCGCAGTGAGCTCGCCGTCGAGCCGAAGGGGAGAGTAGTCTCCAAGAAGCCGTCAGGATCAGGATCGCCCATCAACAAGATGTCCTTCAAGAAGGGCGACGAGGTGCGCGTCCGCACGCCGGTGGGGAGGCTAGGGACCACGACGCTGCGCCTCGTCATGTGGCTCGGCGCTGTCGTCGTCTCCGACGCCGACGACGGACACCTCGAGGTCATCTACAACGGCAACTTCCCGCGCGACGACCCCTTCCGGACCGTGCGCGTCGCCGTCAAGGACGTCAAGCTGCCCGCGCGGCGCCCGGTCCCGACCCCGAGCCTGGCAAACATGGCGGCCCCGCGGCCGAAGACGGCCGGCAAGTCGCTGCCGCGGCTGAAGATGCAGATGCTGGAGAAGGAGCAGCTGCGGGCCAACTCCGAGGCCTTGTTGGCATTGTGATCAGTGTTCTTCAGTAGGTGCAGAAGCTTGTAGGATTCAGACATTGTCCTCCTCTGTTCTTTTGGTGTCATGGAAGGCACAGTGATCTCGTATTTGTCTTAGATAGGATGGTTTGTTGGAATTCTTCGCAAGAAGAACGTGTAATCTGTGAAGTGTATTTATCATTGATTATGAATGAAAGATCAGGATTCTTTTTTATACACGAGCGATGTGTTTCGTCTATTATCTCATGACCAATGCAATAGTATCCTTGTATTTTTTTTTTGTTTGAGCAAAGTGTTAAGACTAAAATCACAATGATTTCCGCCGCCACCGCCCTCGTCCGCTACCGCCGCCGCCGTCGCTGTCGCCATCGACAGAGTCCGTCGCCACTGTAGTCGTTGTTGCTGTCGGGGGAGGCGAATATGCGGTGAGGAGTAAAGGGACCGAGGGCATTGCTACAAAACACAATGAGTACCACTGAGATGTAATCCAACGGCTGACAATTAAATGATAACGTGGCTTCACCAAATCTTAGCTTTGGGTCTTAGAAAGAATGGATACCTCAGGTTTTGTGATTACAATAGGTGGGATTTTATAAAATTTATTTTAACATTATTATTTTCACAATTTAAGACAACGATGACGACGACGATTTGTGGATGCAGTCACCCTATTGCATCAAATTTCTCCAGACATATATTTGCCGGTTTTCTGCGAGATACAATTTGAACAATCTTTTTGAAACGAGGTCTTGGCAAAGGGTACCGGAACACCTCCGTTTTCTCTGACAGCCGCCAGCTGTTCGATGTCATCCCCGGCTTCCTCGGCGAGCTTCCTTCCACGACAGATGCGAGAACACGAATGCCGTCGTTAGCTCGTTCCATTTTTGCGACAAATGGAGGTGGTGGATGTTGGGAATTGTCCCACATTGAAAGTTTAGGGGGAGTGGCACCAACTTAAAAGGGGAGGGGTCCCTCACCTCATGAGCTAGCTTTTGGGGTGTAGAAAGGCTTTCTCCCGGTTGGGCCAACGTCTCCCGGTTTTGGGCCAACAAGTGGTATCAGAGCTGGGCCCACAATCTCTCTAAGTGCCGTGCACACTCGTGTGGTGTAAGCCCGAAGCCCAGTGGACCGCGGGTGTGAGGCCCGTATGTGCCTATGTGTTGGGCCGGTCAGTGGACCGCGGGTGTGAGGCCCGTATGTGCCTATGTGTTGGGCCGGTCAGTGGACCGCGGGTGTGAGGCCCGTATGTGCCTATGTGTTGGGCCGGTCAGTGGACCGCGGGTGTGAGGCCCGTATGTGCCTATGTGTTGGGCCGGTCAGTGGACCGCGGGTGTGAGGCCCGTATGTGCCTATGTGTTGGGCCGGTCAGTGGACCGCGGGTGTGAGGCCCGTATGTGCCTATGTGTTGGGCCGGTCAGTGGACCGCGGGTGTGAGGCCCGTATGTGCCTATGTGTTGGGCCGGTCAGTGGACCGCGGGTGTGAGGCCCGTATGTGCCTATGTGTTGGGCCGGTCAGTGGACCGCGGGTGTGAGGCCCGTATGTGCCTATGTGTTGGGCCGGTCAGTGGACCGCGGGTGTGAGGCCCGTATGTGCCTATGTGTTGGGCCGGTCAGTGGACCGCGGGTGTGAGGCCCGTATGTGCCTATGTGTTGGGCCGGTCAGTGGACCGCGGGTGTGAGGCCTGTATGTGCTCGTGTGTGGAGCCCGGTCAGGGCTAAGGGGCACCAATGTGTGACGGGGGAGATTGTTGGGAATAGTCCCACATTGAAAGTTTAGGGGGGAGTGGCACCAACTTAAAAGGGGAGGGGTCCCTCACCTCATGAGCTAGCTTTTGGGGTGTAGAAAGGTTTTCTCCCGGTTGGGCCAACGTCTCCCGGTTTTGGGCCAAAAGGTGGTATCAGAGCTGGGCCCACAATCTCTCTAAGTGCCGTGCACACTCGTGTGGTGTAAGCCCGAAGCCCAGTGGACCGCGGGTGTGAGGCCCGTATGTGCCTATGTGTTGGGCCGGTCAGTGGACCGCGGGTGTGAGGCCTGTATGTGCTCGTGTGTGGAGCCCGGTCAGGGCTAAGGGGCACCAATGTGTGACGGGGGAGATTGTTGGGAATAGTCCCACATTGAAAGTTTAGGGGGGAGTGGCACCAACTTAAAAGGGGAGGGGTCCCTCACCTCATGAGCTAGCTTTTGGGGTGTAGCAAGGCTTTCTCCCGGTTGGGCCAACGTCTCCCGGTTTTGGGCCAAAAGGTGGTATCAGAGCTGGGCCCACAATCTCTCTAAGTGCCGTGCACACTCGTGTGGTGTAAGCCCGAAGCCCAGTGGACCGCGGGTGTGAGGCCCGTATGTGCCTATGTGTTGGGCCGGTCAGTGGACCGCGGGTGTGAGGCATGTATGTGCTCGTGTGTGGAGCCCGGTCAGGGCTAAGGGGCACCAATGTGTGACGGGGGAGATTGTTGGGAATAGTCCCACATTGAAAGTTTAGGGGGAGTGGCACCAACTTAAAAGGGGAGGGGTTCCTCACCTCATGAGCTAGCTTTTGGGGTGTAGAAAGGCTTTCTCCCGGTTGGGCCAACGTCTCCCGGTTTTGGGCTAACAGTATAATCAATTTAATTTTTAGGGGATGATTATAATCAGTTCGTCCTCAAGAAAACATGATTTCTTGTGGGACATCCCTCTGATTGCCCGTTCCTTACTAGCAAGCGTGTTTTTTTTTATCTTGAAGTACTTTTTCTCACACAAAATATGATACATGTTTTGCACCATGGAGGTATATATATTAAGCTTCAATAATGTCGTCGAAAGGGGGCCAAACGATATCCAATGCCGAGTAAGATGCGAAGTCCTAAAATTATTTACAGCTCCTCCTACCCTCCATATATATATCCTCACCCATATATGACAGCTACCTCTCTCATCCATACGCCTTCCTTTCTTTCCCTCTCGTTTTTGTTTTCTCATTCTTAAACAATCAAGAATTTTTTTTATAACATAAACATGCCAGACAGCAAACTATTCATATTCCTAGACTGCTAGGTGCATATCAGTGTTTCATGAACATTGTTTTATTTAACATATATAATACATACATATCAGAAATATATGTTGGCTTGGGAGACATCGGAAAAGAAGTGGGTACTTAGTTGAAACAGACATGGGCTCTAAACCATGGATGGATCTCTGAAATAGTGCGAAGCCATTCTAAGGGATTCATTTCATCCCAGTTATGAAATACTCAGGACTATGGACTATCTGGAAAGCAAGAAATGCTGATTGCTTCAAGAACACCTTGTCTGATTATGCCATAGACATGATTCTCAAGGTTTGTGATTGGATGACGATGTGGGTTGCTTTACATAGCTAATTGTTAAGGGATGTCTGCGAGGAGTCAGGCTTCTAGAGCAAATGGTAAGTGGGATGGTAACTAGAGGAGAGAAGGGTAGCTTTTATTTAGATGATCTGAGCCTGCGTGTTCCATGTGTTTTTTGGTCTTAAATGTTTCTTCCTGACTGCAAACTTTGTGGAAACCTGTATGGCTATAATAGAAATGGGGGAGGCCTCGTCCAATCTTTCTCATCAAAAAAAGAAGAAGAATTCTGAACCAATGTGCACTTTGATGATCGATGATGTCCCTGACTTGATCATGAACAAAGCTTTTTTTTTATCATGTACCTCCTGATTATGTTTGCGCATATGTTTCATTAAACATAAAACCCGGGGTGAGTTAGTTCCACCATAAGAAACATAACCAGTTAAGGTATGCTCACTACGTATAATCAATTTTTTAGGGGATGATTATAATCAGTTGATCCTCAAGAAAACATGATTTCTTGTGGGACAGCCCTCTGATTGCCCGTTCCTTACTAGCAAGCGTGTTTTTTTTTATCCTGAAGCACTCGGCGGCGGTGGTGTTAACGGTGACTAGGTTAGGGTTTGCGGGTGGATTTTTGTTTTTTTTTCTTTTTTTTATTTTCCCGTGTGGGTGCGTCACCCGCACGAAAAATTTGGGATTTTCGCAGACACCGCGTTCCAGACGGGTGGAAGCTCCGCACGCCAAAATCGATTCCACCTGCACGAAAAATCTTTCGTGTAGTAGTGAGAGTTGTATCTATTTGGACTTTATCAATTTAATTTATAAATACCAAAACTAATAATTGTAAATTGTAACTGACATGTATGGAATCTTTTTTCATCCAAAACCCTATAATTTGTAAATAATTTTGAATTCATAAATATGGAGTACCAATCTTGGATTCTCAATTTAGGTCCTTATTAATTTAAGAGTAAATTTCACGTAACATCAGGTATTATGGTCTAAGTTGCACAAAACCCCAAGGTTCTAGCACGTGGCACATAACCTCAGGTATTATGACCATAAAGTTTCACAAAACTACGTTATTTTGATCATTTCGACATTTATTTACCACATTTTTAGTTCTACCATCACATCTCAAATTTATAAGTTATTTATCCATCATATAAATGTTAGATCCATGTAACTAAATCTTTTTAAAATTTTGTTATAGGAGTAAGTCAATTTAGTTAACGGTGTGGTTTTGTGAAACTTTATGCCAAAATCCATGTGGTTTTATGCAACTTGGACCATAATAGGATGTAAATAACATGAAATCTTTTTTATTCTAAGCCACTATAAATAACCAATAACCAACATATTTAACATAAAAAAAATGTATATGTAATAATAGCAGTAAAAACAGAAACGGCTAGTTTTTATTTAATTGCTGATGGCTAAATACCTTAATGACTTTTTGATAATTATTAGAGGGTAGAATAAATTAAATATAATAAATTCCAAAACATCGGCACCGCGACCCATCTGTTTGTAGGCAGTAACCGGTCTGCAACAGAGCCCACTAGGCCACTACCACGGCACCACAGCGCCACCACTGCACAACAAGAAGACAAAGGCCGATACCAACTAGGGTCCTGCGGGCCTAGGTTTGACGGAGATTATTCTGATCATATTAGAGGAGTCCCAATTCAAAAAAAAATTTATTCATAATTATATGACTATAATCAGTTTTTTTTAAAACACATTTCAAATCCAGACATTTATAACGCGCGCCTACTCAACCTTATAAATATGTGCATGAATAACCTACTCATATGAGCATCTCTGAAAGATTACACCACCATATTCCTATGAGCACGGTATAGGTTAAAATTGATGGAGTCACCATAGACATCTCGCTACCAGCGGGAAAAAATAATTTGACGTAAATACAAGCGCGCATATTGTCAGGGTTATGGGTCAGGCATATCCTCTACCCTTCGATATACGTCACGTATTGACAGGGCCTATCCACATGTACACGGATAAATCCTTTGACATCTAAGGAAACCCTTCGTAAAGTCAATGGACGAAGAGATCCCTCCTCGGACAAGAATTGGGTTACCTACGTATCGTGCCAGGTCTGGTACATTCGAGTCCTACTCGGACGGCACCCAACCTACGGTATAAAAGGGACCCCCCGGGGAGGGCATAGATCATCGAATCTCGGAGCCAACACAACCTACACAGCCAAACATTATCCAATGCCTGAGTTAGATGCGAAGTCCTAAAATTTTTTACAGCTACTCCTCCTACCCTCCATATATATATCCTCGCCCATATATGACACCTGCAGCCTCTCTCATCCATACGCCTTCCTTTCTTTCCCTCTCGTTTTTGTTTTCTCATTCTTGAACAATCAAGAATTTTTTATAACATAAACATGCCAGACAGCAAACTATTTATATTCCTAGACTCCTAGGTGCATATCAGTGTTTCTTGAACATTGTTTTTTTTAACATAATACATACATATCAGCAATATATATATGTTGGCTTAGGAGACATCGGAAAAGAAGTGGGTACTAAGTTGAAACATACATGGGCTCAAAACCATGGATGGATCTCTGAAATAGTGCAAAGCCGTTCTAAGGGATTCATTTCATCCTAGTTATGAAATACTCGGGACTATGGACTATCCGGAAAGCAAGAAATGCTGATTGCTTCAAGAACACCTTGTCTGATTATACCATAGACATGATTCTCAAGGTTTGTAATTGGATCACAATGTGGGCTGCTTTACATAGCTAATTGTTAAGGGATGTCTGTGGGGAGTCAGGCTTCTAAAGCAGATGGTAAGTGGGATGGTAACTAGAGGAGATAATGGTAGCTTTTGTTTAGATGATCTGAGCCTGCGTGTTCCATGTGTTTTTTGGTCTTAAATGTTTCTTCCTGTCTGCAAACTTTGTGGAAACCTGTATGGCTATAATGGAAATGGGGGAGGCCTCGTCCAATCTTTCTCATCAAAAAAGAAGAATTCTGAACCAATGTACACTTTGATGATCGATGATGTACCTGACTTGATCATGAACAAAGCTTTTTTTACCATGTACCTCCTAGCTATGTTTGCGCATATGTTTCATTTGACAAGTTGGGACAACTTCATTGAGCATGACATTTTTCATGTTCCCATGTGTTCGATCTAATAAACTAGGATAAGTTTATCGAATGCCAAATCATCCATGTCATGAAAAGAGCTGGGACGACTTCATTGAGCTTGATCTCTTCATTTTCCTATGCGTTGAATTTGATAAAATATGATGAGTTTATCGAGCCCAAAATAAGGCAATCCCATAGCCTGAGAAAAAACGCCCTCAAGCAAGGTAGCAAGGATGTCGCCTGTAAAATTATCGCATGTCCGTTAGTGTGGGCTGATGGCCGTTTGCCACGTCATAGAATACGTCATGTGTGGGAGGGTGTAAAATAAACCTCAAAACTTGAAAACGAAAATGTACTGAATACTTAAAAAAGTAAATATAAAATAAAAGAATTTCCTTGACCCATGTGTTACAGCCTTACAGGCAGCAGATGTCTGCAGCAGAGCCCAGTAGACAGAACCACCAGGGCATAAGAACAAAGACAAAGGCCCAAACCAACCAGCATCCTGGGCCACTACTTGGTTAGAGATCGGATCGATGGTCTGCTAGTGTGGGCGGAGGCCCAATTAACAAAATTCTGTAGATAATTATATATATTACTATAATCAGCTGACCCCAAGAAAACATGAATTGTTGTGTGACAAGGCCTCTGATTATTGCCCTGTCTTGCATACTGTATAGATCCCACAAATTAACACTAGCAAGCGTGGTAAACTATCTGTTACATCGTGATAGTGAAGCTAAGTTGCATAGATATCATCTTGTTGAATGTTGAATAAGTAAAACATCGGAATAGAATGTTGTGATCATTAAATTCCTATGAGATTTCAAAACACATAAAAGTTTCAAAATTTTCGCTTGATTGGCACAGCAGATAGGAAAAATGCATGAATTCAAGACACGGAAAAAAAGGCTCCATAGGATTATTTTCCAAAGGGGTCCTAATACTTTTAAAGTAATTTTCTTGCTCCAAATATGCCTACATGTTTCGCGCCGTGCAGATATTATTAGGCTTCAATAATATCGTCAAAATGGGGCTAAACATAATCCAAAGCCTGACAAAGATGTCAAGTCGTGACAATTTTTACAGCTAGTAATTTGGTTTAATATTTTTTTACCTAACTTGTATTCCCTCTTTTTTCTATATCGAATATTTAGGGATGAACGTAGTACTGAAGTCGAATCAAGGAGCATCCTCAATATACCTTTTCTTTACTAAGTGGGTAGTAAAATATGACCCATAAAGCATAAAACTAGACAGTAGTTATTTTAGTTCTCACAATGTATAGGTATTAGGTAGTAAACTGGATCCCATGTTTAAAAGAAATGGATACGCGAAGAAGAGAAAGTGAATGAGAAAGAAGAGAGGAGAGAGTGTTCTAATATTTGCTTAATGTTTGTTGCGTGGTAATGGTGCTACTTGCCCAATGATACTATTACCCACTTTACTACATGGCTCATAAATGGCGAACCAGACATTAGGACTTCTTACCACCCACTTCTTAACACATTGTAGGTACCCTAAGCATAGCTAGGATGGTAATGGGTCATATTTTTAGTTAAAAAAATAGAAAGTATTATTTTTAGTTAAAAAAATAGAAAGTATGTCGTCCCCATTATATACCTACTCCTTAAATTATGTAAGCTAAAATATTGGACCCTTTCCCACTCCTAAGTAGGGGTGAGACTGGAACATGTATTTTCTGACCATACGCCCGACCCGATGTCCATGGGAAGAATATAGGAGGGAAAATATAATGCCCGGTATTGTTCGATTTCGAACCTGAACCCGATACGAGAAGATTTGTATCGGTCCGTATGCCCCATATTATTAAACATAAATGAAAATGTATTATAAATCCATCTATAAACATGATAAAAGATTGGTTAATCCCTATTTTACGAGCTCTAATTATATAATATTGTATAATTTTTTTCGTTGATGTATCTCTTTTAACACCTTAATTGCTTCCCTATATTTAACCTCTATGAATTGGAGATATAAATAATTATTCGTTGCCGAATCCCGTTCAGATGAAATAGTATGGGATAGGATATATGATAAGTGATATGTCATCCGGTGTTACCTGTATATAGTTCAGAACTTAAAGGAAAATATAGGTCATAATATATGGGAATGCCATGATCCAATCATACCCACCTGATTTTAGCCCTACCCCTAAGCATAGCCCATCCCCTGTTTCCCAAACATGCCAAAGTTCTATATATTCGTTCCTAATTTCTCAACTCTGGCTGCTTTCCTTTCTCCGATAAGGGTGGATGAAATTTTGGATACTCCTAGCATGCTTTTTAAACTACTAAACAGTGCGTTTTATGCGAAAACTTTCTATATGAAAGTTGTTCTAAAATATCAGATTAATCCATTTTTTAAGTTTGTAATAATTAAAACTCAATTAATCACAAGTTATTACAATCTTGTTTTACGTGAAACACTTAATTTTTATCTTCATCTTCACCTTCACGAGATTCAAACACCACCTTTCTTCTACCGCCCTCCATATATCCTTACCCATATTGCCAGCTGCAGCCCTTTCTCATCCCTACGTACGTATTCCTTTCTTTCCCTTCCATTTTTTTTTCTCATTCTTAAACATCCAGAATTTTTGTAACATAAACATGCCAGATAGGAAACAAGTCATATTCCTAGACTCCTAGTTCTATATCAGTGTTCCGTATAGGTTGAACTGAAGCACATCAGCAAGAACATTGCTTTTTTATTTTACATAGTATTACGTGCATACCAGCAATATTGGCTTGGGAGGCCTCGGGAAAGAAGAGGGTGCTGAGTAGAAGAAGTGATGGGCTCCGGACCAATGATATTGGATCTTTGAAAGAACACGAGTTCGTTCTAAGGGGTTCATGCCGGCCATCTCGGTTAAGAAGAAGTACTCAGGACCAATGTGCACTTTGACAATCGACTATTTCCTTGACTTGATCATGAACAAATTAGCTTTGATGTGTGGAAGTTGATGAGATCAATGACTTAGACTGACTAAGATCTCTCGGTGCATAGCTATGGGTGACCAGTGAGTTGATGAAGATTTTTCATGTTTTTTTGGGACGAAAAAGAATATTTTAATGTTGATAGGCTGAGTAAAGCACTCGAGATATCACTTGCTTATCTTATTACTAGGAGTGATTAATTTCATGTTATTCGGCTACACCATCTGTGTTCGTTATCTTGAAATGGATTTACGGATTGCTCGCTTCATATATAAGAATGCTTTATACTGCAGAAATTAACCTGGGACGCTGTCTGAGAGTACAAAATACAGCAGTGAAATCACTATTAGAAAATAGGTATTTGCAGGCGGGGCAAAAACATCTTTTCAGGTGGGCTAACGTTCCGCCTGTACCTAAACGACTGTAAAAATCCACAATTTTTACAGGCGGACCAAAGCACCGCCTATGAAAATCATTTGCGCAGGCAGCAGTTGAGATTTTTCTAGGCACTACAGTAGCCTCGCCTGCAAAAATATTCACAGCGCCAAAAAAAAAAAAGTCCCGCCAGCCCCACCATTGAGGTTTCAAATCATAAATCACAAATTCTCACAAATCTCATCCAGAATACAAAATCCAATAAGAAAGATCCATACATCAATGAAAAAGCATTGGATTCGAATTCACAGCATCACCTTGCAAGTTAACATCAATCAACATATAAACTTAGAAAAAAAAACAATGTCGTTGTCGTCGCCGGTGAACTTCTTTGAGAGGGAAGAGCTGAGCTGGCGCGTCTCCTCCGTCCGCCGGCCTCCACAAGCGGCGCCGTCGTCGCGTCTGTCATCGTCGTCGTCGCGGCAGTCGTCACGCGTCTCCTCTCCCTACCCACAGGTGGCGTCATCGTCGCAACCTCTCCTCGTCGCCGCCGCCTTCCCGATCCTCCCCTCCCCGAGACCGGCCGGCAGCGAGGAGGAGAGCCGACGGTGGATCCGGCACCTGAGGAGGCATGGAGGAGAGCCGGCGGCGGATCCGGTGCCCGAGGAGGGGAGCCGGCGGCGGATCCAGTGCCCGAGGAGGTGAGGAGGGGAGCCAACGTCGTCGTAGCTCGTCGGCGTCGTCGATGTTCGTTGCTGCTGGCTCGTAGGAGCCGCCGCTGCTGCTCGAAGGCGACGAGGAGTGGAGCCACCGCCGTTGCCGCCCTACCCTGCCGCTCCTACTCGGCGCCGAGGTGGCCTGCTGTCCCGCAGTGAGAGAGAGAGGAGATGGGGGAAATGTGTGGGGGAGGGTGGGGAGAAGAGCAGGTACACAGCAGGCTATTAGCCGCTTAACTTTTTAATGAGATAAATGATGAGAGAGAAGAGCAGCGAACTACGATTTGTAGCCAGCTGCAGCACGAACTTTAAGACGTTATATGTTGATGACAGGTTGGCCATATATTAATAGTATAGTAAAGCTATTGTAATGAATTGGCTATTAGATTGGCTATAGATGAATTGGAGCTAGTAGTGGGCTATACTACTGAACTTGCTCTAGGATGGGGGTGTAGGAGAGATAAGATGAAGATTTTTTTAGAGAGAATCCATTATATGCCACTGACTCTGTCACACGTCCACGATTTGCCACTGACTTTGTCAGTTTTACAATATGCCATCGACTTTTGTTTAACTTCTACGACTTACCACGCCGTCGGTTAGTCTCCCGTTAATACTGTACAAATTGTCGATGACCAAATACCCCTGAGACAAAAACTTTCAAAATTGTACAAGATTCTAAAATATTCAGATTTTAAATTTTTGGCCAAATTTTGGAGTGTTTACAATCTTATATTTATAATATGATATTTTGTTAATTTTATCCAATTTTTGGAAGTTTTTGTCCTAGGGGTTTGTGTCATTTGGACAAATGTACAGTGCTAACGAGGTAACCGGACGGTGATGGTAAATCGTAGAAGTTAAGCAAAGTCGAGGGATATATAGAACATGACAAGCCAGTGGTAAATCGTAGAGGGTGTGACAAAGTCAGTGGCATATAATGGATTCTCTCATTTTTTAAGACATTTTTGCAGGCGGACTATATAAGGTCCGCCTGGAAAAATATTGATTTTCAAGGCGGACATTTAAGGGATCCGTCTTTCGCAGGGGATCTCCGTCTAGAAAAATGATTTTCACAGGCGGATGACAAAAATCCACCCCGATTTATATTTTTGTAGGCAGACATTTGGCTCGTGGTCATACCGCCTAAAAAAATAAAGGCACGCTTTAAAAATGTTTTCTGTAGTGATGATGGAGATAGTAGCACGGAATGTACAAATCAAATATGTTTCACCGTGGTGAAACTTCACTGCAGTATGTTGGTAAAAACTTTAACGCGTTTTATGGAATTCGATCTCACTTATGCTTAAATTTGAGCTTTTATATACATCCACTTGAGTTCTTTGTCTGAAAATTCCAGTTTATGCATTATGGATGATTTTGGATGGGACGATCTATATTCGATCGGGATCGCTAATTAGCGATCTATCGCCTCGAGGCGATCTTTTTTTTCCCACTTTTTGTTTGGCACCATATAGTTTTTCTTTCGGGGGTAAGTTATATACCTATAGTTTTATACATCTAAAGCTTACGCACCTAAAATTTATAGGTCAAATTACACTATTAAGCTTAAATCTAAATTTATAGGTCAAATACACTATTTAAATTTGAATTTGGATTTAAATATTTTTTATATAAATATTTCTATACGTAAAGTTTATACGTATGAAGTTTTATGCGTGTGTTGTATATATATATATAGTGTAAAGTCTATGCACATGATATATTTTTGAGTATATAGATTTTTTTATTTTTACTTGTTTTTTTCTAAATTAGGTGGCAGTAGAGAGGAGGAGGGGAGGAGCGTGCGCCATTTGAGGGGGGCAGTGCCCGATCCTTGTGGGCGCTAACTCTCACGTGATATTTCCTGGGCGCCAGCCGGTAGCTTCAAGCAGGCCGTAAGTAGACAAGCCGAGGCGCGGCGGGCTTTGGCGCGGCCACGTAAGCCGACCCTTGCGATGGTCAGGGAGCTACATGCCCTAGCCCGCAGTTGCCATGAATTCTGGTCATTATAGGAAACTTGTCGGTTGTAAAGAATCCAAGAGAGGACAAACTCTACATAAGGGAGTGTCGGGCTATGTCAGCATTTATTTGTTATGTATATCGCGATTGTTAGTTCTTACTACTATATGTACACTGTTCTTATGCAGTGTTACAAGCAACCGAGCTTGTCGAACCTATGTGGATATTACGTGTGCGAAATGTCTAGGTCTTTGGAGATACAGAACTGAGTTGCCGATGTAAGTCTTCTGCTCCTTAGATATTGGAAATATTTCATTTAAGTTGATTTTAATACAAATCATTTGTCTTTTACTTTCCATAGCTCCCGAGCATCCCTTATAACGCAAGCCGGTTCGATCAGAAAACCTTATCAACCTATGCACGGACTTGTGCCGGTTCATTCTCGGACATCTGTAACCATCTAGTAGAGTTCCACGATCCTCATAGCGAACTTGCTATGGACCCCAAATTCAAAAACCTAAGGAAGTGTGAGGGAACATGTTGTGGACTAAAAGTTTATCTTTGGGGGAAACTTGTAATATTACAAAAACAATACATTCTATGTAATTTGATGTTTATAATTGAGCTGGGCTAATTTTGCATCTATTATCCCGTGCGGTCAAATTATACGACCGTCACGAGATAATAGTTATCCCGGACGGCTAGCTTTGCTACGGCGACGGCACGAATTATCCCTTGCGGTCCACCTAGCACATGCTAGCCGTGGGCTGATAACCTATTATCCGTGCAGTCGTATAATTTGACCGCACGTGAATAGATTATCCCGTGCGGTCGTCCTTATTGCACCGCACGGATAATGATTCATGTGCGGTCCGCGATGCGAAGATATCGATTTCCCAGACGCAGCCTATAGGCGAGCCAATCCACCGCATGGGATAATAAATCCCACGCACGTTAAAATAGTGTCTGTGTAGTGACGATCACCCCCATTAGTCCTCTCCATCCATACTGGGTGTTTGGCTCGGTGCTCATGGATGAGCCATTTTTGTTTGTGGGTTGAATGGATGGAAACGAGAATAATAAACATTAAGGCCCTGTATAGTTCCTTCAAATGGCAAAAGTTTTACTGTTTTGGAGCACTTTTGTCAAAATGGATTAAAACATAGTAGAAAAAGTAGCAAGTTGACATTTGTCAATTGGAGTCCATAGCACAATTTGGCCAAAAAGCATTGGGCCCATGTATGAGAGGCAGCAGCAATTAATGACAACACTTGTAAATTTGCGTGCCAAATTTTTTACCACCAAAACTTTTTGCCAAAAAAATTTGCTGCAGCAAATTGATCTAAACAGGCCCTATGCAATAATAAAACACATTATTATCGTTAATTAATTGTAACTAATTATCAACAATGTAGATAAATTATCCTTGTCAACTCTAAACTTGATATGGTAATTAGTAAATAAAAATTAAAAGCAATTATCACTGATCAGTTACTAATGATGAAGGTTAGCAAAGATGAATGGTCTCCTCCTAACAAATTTGTCGACCCATCACGTCTCTATGTGTGATATTCCTTTGCCGTCTATCGCATTCACCTTCATTCACAAACCAAACACATTCAAAACTTCGATTGCCATCTCCCATCCACGCGATATCCATCCAAACAAACTAATATTAAGTTGTCTAGATGGAGCTCGTGTTATTTTTCATTTTGCACGCAACTGGGCTTCCGTTATATATTCTGCTCAGCTTTCGGCCTGCAAAGTGAGAAAAGGAAGAAACCAAAGCAAAGACAAATGCAGTTGGATAGCAAAAGTTTACTTCTATATACGTAGGCAGAAACAATCAGCCCTTATCTCTGACCCTAAATCGATCCGGGCAACTTTTATGAGCTGTTTGCATCATTTCAGACGGGAATCTACTTCTTCAACTTGTATTATCTCTCTTTGCTTCCTGGAATCTACTTCATTTGCTTTTTTAGAATTCTCCAATGTGACAAGATCAGTTTGTTCTGTAATTTTAATTGTTTCCCTGGATCAAAGTTTCTTGTGCATAGATATGTGTATAACAAACATCAACAAGCTTTATATAGGTAATCAATTAATCAGAGGACCATAGTGTGCAAGTAAAGTAACAAACCGTTTGATAGTTTTGCTTTTTTATGCCTTTTTGTATGTGTAGATTAGCCCTAACTGTAGGATGTTATCAATTTAGGACAAATTGGCATGGACGATCAATACCAAATGTTTGTGGCAGTGAATATAGATAGAATTTATGGATTTTTAGTTGAGCTTCTTGACGTTACTAACTTAATTATTTACCTGTACTTTTTTTATAAACTGCACGAGAAAAGTTAATTTGGGAGTATGTCTGCAGTGGAATGGGATCCTTGGCTACTGCATATTGAGCTACAGTTAATTGCATATTAGGCCTTTTTCCACGTCCGATTGGAATTTGGAATGGGACATCCGGCATAATAAGCTACAGTAATCTGTACAGTATTTCCAAAAACCTGTACCTATATAGTTGATCTATACGTACTGCATTCTTTTCAAGGGTTTTGGAACTCTTCCCCCGTGTGGTACGTAAAACAAAACGATAGATTGGTGCATGATTAATTAAGTACTCCCTCCGTATTTTAATGTATGACGCCGTTGACTTTTTGACAAATGTTTGACCTTTAGTCTTATTCAAAAAATTTATGTAATTATAATTTATTTTATTGTGATTTGATTTATCATCAAATGTTCTTTAAGCATGACATAAGTATTTTTATATTTGCATAAAAATTTTAAATAAGACGAGTGGTCAACGTTGATTAAAAAGTCAACGACGTCATACATTAAAATACGGAGGGAGTATTTATTATTTCTTTTTGTCATAGTATAAATATTTTTGAGGTAGACACAAAAGGTAGGTGAAGAAATTAAATAGAGTTGGTTGAAAGGAGCGGTAGATGGAGAAATAAATTTATTTTGGGATAATTACTGTGCACGGAGGTAGTAAAAAACTTGAAAATGAATAGATATGATTTTTAAGTATGATTTTTTTTTATAAAATGCACGGTTTAAAAATTCAAGAAGCGTGTATGCTGGAAATAAAGGAGTATAAGTTAGTAAAGTGGAGAAAATAACACACTGCTAGGTTGTGTTCGAAACTATGGGTTCATCTTTAATAGACTACTGAGTCTTATAGAAGAAATGCTATTCCATCTTTAATAGACTCTTCTGGTTTAGTTTGTACAAGATACGAGGAGAAGGCTCACATTGCTTGGGGTGCTTTTTCTTCAAGAATGAGCTGTTCCCAGTTTGAGTTCATGCCTTTCCAGATACACGAACTTTTTCATGCTCATGAATCTCTCAGTTGTTTGGATCAGCCTTTTGGTATTTTTGAATTGGATAAAATTGTAAAGAATTTACCCATAGACAGAGCTCCTGGGCCTGATGGTTTTAATGGGCTTACACTGGTTAATTCAGTTTTTTCTTCACTGCCCACCTACTACATGTGTACTCTAATGTAGCCAAAGACGGTGATTGACAGTATTGACAGAGCAAGGAGGCATTGTCTTTGGAGAGGCTATCATTGGCAGCCTGGGATAAGGTTTGCAAGCCTAAGTGCAAAGGGGACCTTGGAGTTCTAAACCATTCTATCCAAAACCAAGCTTTGCTCATCAAGTTTTTGGATAAGTTTTACAATAAGAAGAATTTGCCCTGGGTCAATCTTGTTTGGACTTCCTATTATGGTAATACTGTCCCTCATTTATCAAATTTGAAAGGCTCTTTCTGGTGGAGAGATATTTGCAAATTGATGGATGTCTTCAGAGGTCTTGCAAGGTGTCATCTGAAAAGTGGAAACACCTGTTTGTTTTGGTATGATGTATGGAATGATCAGCCTCCTCTTTTTTACTCTATGCCGAGGCTATGCTCTTTTGCTCAGGACCATAATGTATCAGTCTCTGATTTCCTATCCATCAAGGCAGAAGGCAATTTCACATGGCCACTATCTGTCCAGGCCTTCCAGGAGTTTCAAGAACTTACTTCTTTCCTTGTGGATATTGAGCTGGTTAATAAAAATGATGTTTGGTCTTACATTTGGGGGAATATGAAGTATTTCTTACAGAAATTTTATGCTCTAAACTTCAGAGCTGTTAAGCCACCAGTTCATTACCTATGGCTTTGGAAGTGTAAAGCAGTTTCAAAAGTGAAGGTGTTTGGATGGCTACTCTTGATGAATAGATTGAACACCAAATTTATGCTTGATCATAAGAATTGTGCTCCTCTAAATTGTGGCCTTTCTTGTGTTCTTTATCAATCGATAGCTGTAGAGGATTTAATGCATTTGTTCTTTCTATGCCCCTTTGCTCGGAATTGTTGGAACCTTTTGGGTATTGCCTAGGATACAACCCTTTCTTTGGAAGGAATGTTTATAAGGGCTAAGTTGGATTATCAGGGGAGCTGTTTCATGGAGAAGTTTCTTTATGCTCCTTGGAATATTTGGAAGCAAATGAATGGTTTCATTTTTATTAAAAAAATTCCTTCTTTGTCTTCTTAGAGGCAACTCTTAAAGGGTGACCTCTTTCTTTTGTTGTTTAGGATTAATGCGAGATATCACGATGTAATCATAAGCTGCATCAATCTGTTGTAATTTGTTCTCTTATTTATTAATAAAATTATCTTAACAGTGGGGGCCTCCCCTGCTGTGTTTTCTTTAAAAAAATCTATGGGTTCGGAACCTATCCCCTGACCCACAAAACGGAGTAGCGGATTAGTGCATAATTTATTAAGTACTAATTTAAAAAATTTGAAATATATATATATACTAATGTCCAGTGAACCTCGGACCTCCATCGGCCTCTAACACTTCCTCCAGGCGTTCCTTTACCCTGTCGCCGAGGAAGACGAGCAGACGCTTGCCCGCCAGAGTAGGCCGCCATGCTGGAGCTCCTTCGTGGGCCACCGGAGCAGCTGTGCCTGAGCCGTCGTGCGTGGATCCGTCGAGGCCGTGTCCGGGCGTCGCCCTCATGCCGTCGTGTTGTGTCCTCTGCTCGTCCTCATCGTCGTTTGCTTGTTGTCCTCACGCTGAATCCTCTGCTCGTCCTCCTCGGCACGCGGGCGAGCGGGCAAATGAGCACTTGAAGGGAGGATAGAGGCCGGAGGAGGAGGAGCTCCGGTGGAGACATGGGCTTCACTGGACATGAGAGAGAGAAGATATGGGAAGGAAGAAAGGGGAAGAGGAAGAAGATGAGCGCAAAATGGTCCAAAATTTTTCGTGAATACACTAAAGTGATAGGTAGTGACATATCTCAAATTACATTAAAATTATAATGGTATATTTTTAAACTGGAGAATTTATAATGGCATGGATCCAATTAACCCAAGTTAATAAGGGTGAATGAAACGGTCTTTAGAAAAAAATGAAAATCGAACTGGCGAAGATTCTCGGGAGATAAATGCCAGATCCTGAAAATATAAACGCAGGGCGACAATCCAACATTCCTTCCAGAGTTTTTCCACCCACCAGCATTTACCGCGCACGCATTCCGAGGCGGGCCCCCTCAAGTCTCCATCTCCTTGTTTTCTTCTGACCAAGGAGGGCATTTTCGTCAGAGGATGAACATTTCCAACGGCCCAATTCTTCCCCCCCCACATGACCACATCCGTTTCTGAATTCTCATCAGATTCAGATCCCTTTCCCTCTGCTGTAACAACGTTTCCTAGTAATTTTATTGATTCCCCATCCAGAGAAAGAAGTAAATAATTAAGCCCAAATCTTGCATGGTGACCACGTGTCAGTGACACATTCTGTCAGAGAATGGGATTAGCCGATTTGTTAACCACAAATCTCTGACAGAGCTAGAGTGAGAAACAATCTGTGCCAAAATCCAGAGAGAGAAACAACCTCTGCACAGAGAGAGAGAGAGAGGCCTTTGTACAGTACAGTTGCCCACTCATCTCTCGCACTCGCAATGCGCCTTTTGATGTCACTCATGGCTGCTCTCTTTTGATCTTTTCCTCTTTTTCTTCTTCTTCTTTGAAGCATCATCAACTAGGGCGGTAGGGCCTCTTTCCTTTGTTCGTTTTTATCTTTATAGCTTCTCTCTCTCTCTCTCTCTGCCCTCTTCTTCTTCCTAGCCGAATTCTGCTGGCCTCCATTGCGGCTACTGTTCTTGGGGTTGCCCTCTCTCTCTCTCTCTCTCCTTCCTTTGGTTTTGGGCGGTTTTCTTTTGCTGAAAAAACTAGTTCTTGATTGGTTCTTGTCATCTTTGGGAGGGCATTGCTCTGGGTGTGTGTCAAGATTGTACTGGGAGCATAAAGCTGGGATCCTTGGCCAGGTTCTTGACTATCTAAATTGTTTGTTGTTGCTATGTACTAATTACCCTTGCATCTGGGAGCTCATAAGTCATAACATTACGTTTCTCTTTTGCAGATTGTAGAGGGCTTCTGGTTCTTGTCACTGGGGGAGCATTTCTTGGTGTCCATTACTGTTCTGGGTCATAAATTTTCCATCTTTGGCAATTGCTCGGAGGAATTCTTGAGCTGTGTGCTACTGTTTCCTTCCCCTGATAAATCAACCAAGGGAAGGGAAGGCTGTTTCTTTCCCCTTTCTTGTTCTTGATCTTTGCAATAATTTTGATCATCTTGAAGAAAGGAAGTGTTTGGCTGTGAAAATGGCTGAGGTGAAGCCTGAGGACATGGTCCATCATCCGCCCATGGACCAGCTCCAGGGATTTGAGTACTGCATAGACTCCAATCCATCCTGGGGTATGTAGTGTTACACTGCACTGAAGTGTTCTACGATTGGTTGATTTGTATTATAGCATATATGTTACTAACCCTGAGTGGTTCTGGTTGTTGCAGGTGAAGCAATTGCTTTGGGCTTTCAGCATTACATTCTTTCCCTGGGCACTGCTGTGATGATCCCAACAATGCTGGTTCCTCTTATGGGTGGAAATGATGTGAGAATTGCTTCATTTATTAACCCGCTTTTTTGCGCAGTACAATTCCAGCTTCTGTGTCAGTTTTCAAATGTTACAGCATATTAATATTGCAGGACCAACATATGACTATTCTTACTAAAAATTTTTGTTTCATTTGCTTTCAATAAAAGCATGACAAGGCAAGGGTTGTTCAAACACTGCTATTTGTTTCTGGGATAAAAACACTGCTCCAGACATTATTCGGCACTCGACTTCCTACCATCATCGGGGGCTCATATGCATTTGTTGTTCCAATTCTCTCCATTATCCGTGACCCATCGCTTGCGCAAATTGCTGATGGCCATACTGTAAGTATGCAATGATCTTCAAGCATATTTCAAATAGGCTATTGTTAATTATGGCCATTTTGGTACTGGAAAATTTTCGTTGTATTTACCTAAATTATCTGTTTTGGTTCATTTGCAGAGATTTGTGCAGACAATGAGAGCAATACAAGGCTCCCTGATAGTCTCCTCAAGCATTCAGATAATTCTTGGCTATAGCCAATTGTGGGCAATTTGCTCCAGGTACCGCAGCTCCCGCAATATGCTTGAGTAGGACGTACAATGCCTTTATCTGTCTCTCCTAAAAAATATTCTTCTGCCATTATATGTCCAAATCTGTGCAAACATTTATACTGAGGGAATTTATTTGGTAAACTTTGCTGGACAGATATGACATTGATGTGTGTAGATATTGCAGTTCAGATGATAAATATTTTAATCTTCATACTAGTATGACTAGCCGGCCACTTTATGTTGTTCTCAGTTTGAGTAGTGGGCATCATGACTTTAGAGAAAGTGAAAATATGCTAGTATACTAATCAAAGGGAGACCAAGATACTCAAAAGTGATGGGATATGTTTGCTACCTTCATGTCGACGATAAGAATAAGATGACAGTAGTTTGATACCATGATGTGCATGTTGCAGGTTCTTTAGCCCACTTGGGATGGTTCCGGTGGTCGCGCTTGTGGGGCTTGGCCTATTCGAGAGAGGATTCCCTGTGGTAAAAGCTCTAATAGCTACCCTTACTTTCCACTCTCTGTATGAAAGAACCAGTCAATTCAATGTTAGGTTCTTGCAATTCTGAAGTATGTCCACATAATCCAGAAAAAAAAGAATATTATCTCAACATAACCTTTTTGAAGCATTTGCTTGCTTCTTTTGTACTTTCTCCGTTTCATATTATAAGTTGTTTGACTTTTTCCTAAGTTAAAGTTCTTTAGGTTTGACCAAATTTATAGAAAAAAAATATTAACATCTACCACACCAAAGTAGTTTCATTAAATTTAATATTAAATATATTTTGTTAAGATGTTTGTTTTATATTGAAAATATTAGTATATTTATCTCTAACTTTGGTTAAACTTTTAAAAACCTTGATTATGAAGAAAATCAAACAACTTATTTAGCCCGTTATTAATCGTTCTAGAGAGTATACCGTTAAATATCTTAGCTCGTTATTTAAAACGCGGACCAAAGCTAGCAACATCATGAATTCATGATCAACTGAATGTGTGTGTGCAGCTGAGAAGCTCAAGATCAGCTACCTGAGCCCGTACATGGAGTCGTCGGGCTCCGACTTCACCTCCGGCGTCAACTTCGCGGTGGCCGGAGCGGCGGTGACGCAGAAGAGCGCCATCCCGCTCGGCCTCGACACGCAGGTGAACCAGTTCCTCCACTTCAAGAATCGCACCCGCGAGCTCCGGCCGCGCGGCGCCGGCTCCATGATCGCCGAGAGCGAGTTCCGCGACGCCGTCTACGCCATCGACATCGGCCAGAACGACATCACGCTCGCGTTCCTCGCCAACCTCACGCTCCCCGAGGTCGAGCGGGAGCTCGCCGCCTCCGCCGAATATCTGAAGCATGTAAATGTCCGGCATGTTCCAGTTTTGGAGAGGTTTTCGCTGCTTATATGCGTTGCTCTTGTGTGGGTATATGCCCACATCCTCACAGCAAGTGGCGCCTACAAGCACACAGCCCTGCTCACCCAGTTCAGCTGCCGAACAGACCGTGCCAACCTCATCTCTTCTGCTCTATGGTTCGGAGTCTGCCACATTAGCTGATTAATTTTTACATCTGCATTTTACAACAAGATTTCATGTTGAAGCTTTCACTGTCTTGAAGGATAAGCGTTCCGTTCCCGTTGCAATGGGGTGCACCAACATTCAGTGCAAATCATGCGTTTGGTATGATGGCCGCCGTCGTGGTGTCGTTAATTGAGGTACCTTGAAATACTTAGCAAATACATGGTTTTCTCAGAGCATTTTTCAGTGTTCTGAGAACATTTCAATACTGCAGACAACTGGAGCTTTCATGGCTGCTGCCCGGTTAGCAAGCGCAACACCACCACCTGCGTATGTGCTGAGTAGAGGCATTGGATGGCAGGTTAGTGGTCTTCTCATAGGTTAATTCATGAATCTTAACTTGGAATACCCACTAAATTAGTTACATGTTCATAAACATTTTAAGAACCAAATTTTGTTTCTGGTAAAGAAATGTAAATTTTTGGATGGATAATTCTGCTAGTGATAAACTGCCTTTTAACTTTTCTGCTCGAATATGTCAATTTTTCAGGGAATTGGTACCTTACTAGATGGTCTATTTGGCACTGGGACTGGATCTACTGTTTCTGTGTGAGTGCATCTGCTGTACTGATACTGAGTTTTCACCCTATGTTTGCTCTGTAAAAGCACTCCTAATCTTTTGGCTGTAATTCAGTGAGAATGTTGGTCTTCTTGGATCAACAAGGGTTGGTAGCAGGAGAGTGATACAGATTTCTGCAGGATTCATGATCTTCTTCTCCATGCTAGGTAGCATTTCTCCCTAAGCATTCAACACACATTTGTGCTGTTTTTTACGGAATTCTGAATCTGTCATGGTTGTAGGAAAATTCGGTGCACTATTTGCCTCCATTCCATTCCCAATATTTGCGGCTATATACTGCGTAATGTTTGGCATTGTCGGTAAGCAGCCCAAACATACATGACAAAATGAGTTTTTTTTTTCGCTTTTGAAATGTATTTAATGAACTGTACACTCATTTGATTGTGTCTTCAGCTGCTGTGGGACTCTCCTTTTTGCAATTCACCAACATGAACTCAATGCGCAACCTCTTCATTGTCGGTGTCTCCCTCTTTCTTGGCTTATCAATACCAGAGTACTTCTCTCGGTATACCACGAGCGCACAACAAGGACCAGCGCACACTAAGGCTGGATGGGTTCGTAGTTTTTTACTCTCTAACATTTCAATTTCCATTTGGAATGAACAGCATACAAATATAAATCTATATCTAGTACATTGCGGTACATAATGCTAATTGACTGCAAAAACAAAAGTGATATTTGCCTAATGTTATTCCTTATTTGTTACAAAAGAAACTGTTACAATAAAAATAAAACTTAGACAAGAAATCAAGAACATTATCATGATTAATTTCAAGTCCAAAATAGAAAAAATACTGATATTGGTTTCATGATTTATAAGCTATTCATGTGCTGACATTGGTCTCCAATGTTCTTAGAATATTTGATATTTTTCCTGCAAGTCTGAATTGTACACATGTTTACACTGGAAACCGGAGTTTGAATTGTGCTGCTCTTGTGTGCAGTTCAATGACTACATCAACAGCGTCTTCTCGTCTCCACCGACTGTCGCCCTCATCGTGGCGGTTCTCCTTGACAACACACTCGATGTCAGAGAGGCGGCAAGGGACCGGGGAATGCCATGGTGGGCGCGATTCAGGACGTTCCGAGGCGACAGCAGGAATGAAGAGTTCTACACCCTGCCATTCAACCTCAATAGGTTCTTCCCACCATCTTGAGCAGAGCTGCTAAAATTCAGAGAATGCAAAGACAAAGTTCCAGATGGACCAAGCAGCATTGCAACTGAAATGTAGTCTGCTTTTGATAGGGTAGAACAGAAAGTTGAGCTGACAAAATGAGCAATTTTTACCAGCAGGCAAGGAGGAACTCTCTTCTAGCTGTCCACTTGTACATAGAAACGATTCGTTTTTCTTTTCATCAGCTTTGACACCGAGGATTTCTGATTTTGCTATAAGCAATTAATTATTATCTTGTGAACCACGGGTCATATTAGTTTGAATAAGAACCGCTAGTTATAATTCTTTTTATCCATTACATCCATCTGCAACTAGCCATATACAAGGTTTTTTTTTTCTTTTGTTGAAATTTAGATGTATATCTTTAGTCAGGTGACCAATTTGCACCAAAGTTTGACAAAAAATTTTACATGTCGATCATCCCAGAGATAGGGGTGGGCAGAAAAAAACCGAGACCGAGAAATTCGGTCATCAACTCGGTCCTATGTAGTGAAAGACCTAGTGAAAGACCGAATTTTGTTCAGGCAATTCGGTTAGTCTCCTCGGTTAACCAAATTAACTAAAAAAATATCTAAATACGACCTACAATCCACTAAGTTCAATAAGATTAAACTCTAATTTTCACATCCCTACTTCTTTTAATTTTCACATCCCTACTTCTTTTAGCCATACAACCTAATAAGAGTCTTTACTCATACGTGCTTACAAACTTCTTTTTGTAATTATTGTGTTAAAAATTTTCATTATTTCTTTGCATATATGAAAGTGTTGTTGAATTTCGGTTAGGACCGAGACCGAGACCGAATTTGTCGGTCCTAACATTTTTTGCGTTGAAATTCAGTCTTCACTCTTCAAAGACTGAAATTTTCCGTCGGACCAAATGCCCACCCCTACCCAGAAATAGCAACTCACTTATGCAAAAATGTGTTCTGAACCACAAATCACAAATGCAATGGACCAAGATGTAGCACAATAAAATGTTCGTTTGTGTGGAAGTAGGTCGGATGAAAAAAGTTAAAACATTGTTGCAGCCACTCTTTATAAATAAAATTGTAACAATAAAAATAAACCGACCTTAGCTCAGTTGGTAGAGCGGAGGACTGTAGTTTGATGCAGATTGATCCTTAGGTCGCTGGTTCGAATCCGGCAGGTCGGAAGTATTTTTATTCCTTTTTTTTCGTTTTCCAAATTACTTTTATACCTCACAAAAAGAAGATGCAGGCTATTTTTGCAATATTTTTGATGCACTTCTCTTTGTGACATAACTTTTAAGAGCAAAGCCAAAATACTCAGTTGAAGCGACACTCGTTGAGGAAGAGCCAATTTGACTCTGCTCGATAGGCTAGGATTTGCTTCCCAAATAAGTTCCTTGCCAAATAAACCTTTTCTTTCTCTAACCAAACAAGACTAATGATTATTCTAGCCTAGGATCCAAACCTTCATATTTGTCTTTATCATGCAATAGAGCTCACTTTTTCTTGTACTTTAGTTACCCCATGACAGTTTTCTCTTGTTTAGTTAACGTCCACCTGATCCAATTGTTAATTAAAATAAGCTTTACAAGTCAAAGGAAGGATTACTGTATTTATATAAGAAAAAAAATGGAAACAGCACTACCTTGACAAAATGAGCTCCATCCGCTTTTAAATGCATGATTGCTATTGACTTTTTTATTTGATGTTTAAATATTTGTCTTATTTAAAAATTTAGTTTACACAAAAATATAACACTTAAAGTACATTTGAATTTTTTTATTACACATATATACGCAGCACTACATGCTCACATATTCACAAATACATTCTGATCTAACATACAGAGACAAATTAGTGACACCTCACTGATCTCACTACATGTGCAGCACCATAGTATACACAGCACTACATGTACTGCATCATACTCACATAGTTACAAATACGTTCTCTGACATACTCTCGTAGGGACAGAAACTAACAGTACATTTCTAATCTCCCTAAATTCTTATTGAAAAAACCCACTTATATATGCGCGATATCGTGGATGCCAAGGTTTGACCTCTTATGGGCGACCATGACTCCAGCCCGCACCAAACATGTCACAACAAATAAAATGATACTTATAATATTTTTAGTGATATCAATGGTTAAGCGTCATTTTGAAAAGCGAACAATATCAAACCTTTCGAAAAGGGGTAGTATAATCCTGTCGATTAAATTGGAATACAAGAAATGAAGAAATTATCACATTACTTTGTCAAATTTATCAATATTTAAACTCAAGCCACAACAAGGCCAAACTAGTGCTAAGTTTATGACAGAATTTTGTACTTTGAAACAATTAATATTTGAGATAGAATACCAATGATTTTATGACCAATTTTGTTCACACTGTGGACTTTCACAAAAAGGCAAAACAATGTGTCACTGATCTTCGTCTTTTTCTCTGTCAGGGACATATTAGTAGGGATTGAGATCCTCTGACGTAAAGTCGAAGGAACGTGGTGGCTGACATGTGGGTCCCACCGCTCTCGGGGCCACCTGTCAGTGACCACGCCAGGGGTAACTTTACGTCGGAGGATCCCTTTTCTATTAGTAGGTATGTATGCAGGCCTTTCCCTGTACACGTGTGAGCTGTGCTACCACAAGGTTCCCCAAAAATTGTGTGTTTCACTCGTTGCTAAGCATCTGTTTGTTCCTTTTCTTTTTAAAGTCCAAATACCTCCTAAACTTTAAATAAAATTCAACCCCTTAATTAAACTTTACAATATTGTTTCTATAACATCTCAGGTGGTATTGCATAGTGTCGTTGATCTAATTTATATATAAGTTGGATGCGTTTAATCACGTGACATACACATTGGACATATATATTAACATGTCCGATCTTTTTTTTTACCTCTTGCTAGCTTTCAGTACTAACATAATAATAATATAATATTACTGTATAGTATAAATTGATGCCTTATAAATGATATGCCAATATGATATATTAGTTATTCAAAGCTATTTATTTAAGCTTTCAAATATGCAAAAACCACCATAGGGTAAATGTCACGCCCCGAATTCAGTGAGAATGTTGGTCTTCTTGGATCAACAAGGGTTGGTAGCAGGAGAGTGATACAGATTTCTGCAGGATTCATGATCTTCTTCTCCATGCTAGGTAGCATTTCTCCCTAAGCATTCAACACACATTTGTGCTGTTTTTTACGGAATTCTGAATCTGTCATGGTTGTAGGAAAATTCGGTGCACTATTTGCCTCCATTCCATTCCCAATATTTGCGGCTATATACTGCGTAATGTTTGGCATTGTCGGTAAGCAGCCCAAACATACATGACAAAATGAGTTTTTTTTTTCGCTTTTGAAATGTATTTAATGAACTGTACACTCATTTGATTGTGTCTTCAGCTGCTGTGGGACTCTCCTTTTTGCAATTCACCAACATGAACTCAATGCGCAACCTCTTCATTGTCGGTGTCTCCCTCTTTCTTGGCTTATCAATACCAGAGTACTTCTCTCGGTATACCACGAGCGCACAACAAGGACCAGCGCACACTAAGGCTGGATGGGTTCGTAGTTTTTTACTCTCTAACATTTCAATTTCCATTTGGAATGAACAGCATACAAATATAAATCTATATCTAGTACATTGCGGTACATAATGCTAATTGACTGCAAAAACAAAAGTGATATTTGCCTAATGTTATTCCTTATTTGTTACAAAAGAAACTGTTACAATAAAAATAAAACTTAGACAAGAAATCAAGAACATTATCATGATTAATTTCAAGTCCAAAATAGAAAAAATACTGATATTGGTTTCATGATTTATAAGCTATTCATGTGCTGACATTGGTCTCCAATGTTCTTAGAATATTTGATATTTTTCCTGCAAGTCTGAATTGTACACATGTTTACACTGGAAACCGGAGTTTGAATTGTGCTGCTCTTGTGTGCAGTTCAATGACTACATCAACAGCGTTTTCTCGTCTCCACCGACCGTCGCCCTCATCGTGGCGGTTCTCCTTGACAACACACTCGATGTCAGAGAGGCGGCAAGGGACCGGGGAATGCCATGGTGGGCGCGATTCAGGACGTTCCGAGGCGACAGCAGGAATGAAGAGTTCTACACCCTGCCATTCAACCTCAATAGGTTCTTCCCACCATCTTGAGCAGAGCTGCTAAAATTCAGAAAATGCAAAGACAAAGTTCCAGATGGACCAAGCAGCATTTCGACTCAAATGTAGTCTGCTTTTGATAGGGTAGAACAGAAAGTTGAGCTGACAAAATGAGCAATTTTTACCAGCAGGCAAGGAGGAACTCTCTTCTAGCTGTCCACTTGTACATAGAAACGATTCGTTTTTCTTTTCATCAGCTTTGACACCGAGGATGTCTGATTTTGCTATAAGCAATTAATTATTATCTTGTGAACAACGGGTCATATTAGTTTGAATAAGAATTGTTAGTTATAAATTTTTTATCCATTACATCCATCTGCAACTAGCCATATACAAGGCTTTTTTTTTTCTTTTGTTGAAATTCAGATGTACATCTTTAGTCAGGCGACCAATTTGCATGTCGATCATCCCAGAAATAGCAACTCACTGAAGCAAAAATGTGTTCTGAGCCACAAATCACAAATGTAATGGAAAAAAAGTTAAAACATTGTGGTGCTTATCGACGCACAGTAAAAAGTTCGTTTGTAGCATGGGAATTGTCAGGGTAAAAGAACTGTGTGGGAGTAGATCTGATGAATCATGTAACTCCAGTTGAACCCAGATGTTTTAAAATTAAATTGTAAAATTATAAATAAACCGACCTTAGCTCAGTTGGTAGAGCGGAGGACTGTAGTTTGAAGCAGATTAATCCTTAGGTCGCTGGTTCGAATCCGGCAGGTCGGAACAACTTTTTTCCTTTATTTTTTCGTTTTGCAAATTACTTCTATACCTCACAAAAAGAAAATGCGAGCTATTTTTGCAATATTTTTCATGCACTTCTTTTTGTGACATGACTTTTAAGAGCAAAGCCCAAATATTCAGTTTTTTTGCGGTAGGAGCAGATATTCGCAATTGGTAAAATCTAATCTGCGCACACGTGGATTAAGTCTTACGGCGCGACACCTTGTGAAGCGTCTGATAAAAGCCATCACGTGCGCGCGTATGCATGAATACTTTGAAAATTTATCTCCACGCTTTTGACATGAGAGTCAAATGTGAGTCTTCATAACGTACTACATAGTACCGGTCTATTTTAAACTTTTGATGACTTGTATATTCAAACCATGTATTATTTTTAAAGATTCATCTTAACCATTGAACTCCACTTTAAATATATGGTAAAATAAGTAGAATAGTGAATATATTGATATATTTAAAAGGAATTTGGTTAAATGGTAGAAGTAACTAAGTTCTATAATGAAAGGGATGTGTCGCCAAGATCCCAAACTCTCAAGATGCAGATTCAGGTCCCAGAACTTGTTACAATGTGTGATCTAAGTCTCAAATCGTCACAACCCTCTAGGATCCTAAATGGTGCTGATGTGGCAATCCACACGAACGTGACATTGCACAAATTTTACTGGCAAACAGGACCCACTTCAAAATTTTTCTTTTTCCTTTTCCTCTCCTTCCTCTCACCGCAACTGTAGGCCACCACCGCATGGGGTGCTCGGGTCACAGAGAAAACGAGAAGAAAAAAAAGGAAAAGGAATAAATTTAAGTGGGTCCCATTTGTCACAAAGATGATGCCATGTCATGTCCTTATGGCATGCCACATCAGTGCTACGTAGAATCCTGAAAGGGCTTTGGTGATTGGGGACCTAGATGACACACTTTTAGTAGACCTAGGATTTGGATCTGTATTTTGAGAGTTTAGGGATCTATATGACACGCCCATATAAGTTTAAGGACCACATATGCACTTTACTCTTAATTAAAATAAGCTTTACAAGTCAAATGAAGGATTACTATATTTATATATGGAAAAAATTTGGAAACTGTACTACCTCGAAAAAATAAACTCCATCCGCCTTTAAATGCATGATTGCTATTGACTTTTTGATGTTATTGACTTTTATGTGATGTTTAAATATTTGTCTTATTTAAAATTTAGTTTAAATGAAAATATAATACTTAAAGTAATGTTTTCGTATTTGTTACCAGTTTCCGATATGTAGCGACATGTTTCTGTCCGATTGTTCCGTTTTCGGTTTTCCGATATCGTTTTCGTTTCTAACTTTACCGGTTTTTATTTCGTTTCCGAGAAAAATATGGTTACAGAAATGGTGAGGATGTTCTCCGGTCGTTTTCAACCGTTTTTATCCCTATGTACGCAGACCCATCCCTGGACACGTGTGAGCTGTGCGACCGCACGGATTCCCCGAAAACTGTGTTTCATTCGTTCCTAAGAATCTCTTTGTTCCCTTTTTTTTTTGGAAAAGTCCCAATACCTCCTGAACTTGATTGAAATTCAGCCCCTTCAAACTTTACAATACTGTTTCTATAACCCCTGAGGTGGTTTTGCATAGTTCCTTTTATCTGATTTGTATATAACTTGAATGAGTTTGATCACGTGACATACACATTGTACATATATATTAAAATCTTCACATAAAATTTTCTTTTTACCCCTTGCTAGCTCTCAGTACTAACATAATAATAGTATGGTATCACTATATAGTATAAATCTATAACTTACAAATGATAAGCAAATATGTAATATTAGTTATTCAAAGTTATTTATTTAATAAGCTTTTGTTAACGACCAAATTAATTTGGTAATCTGAGTATCGGAGATGAAGATCAGATCGAAGCGGAATCCAAGTTCAAGATCGTTTCGGAAACAGAGCAAGAATCGGCTAAGTCCGAATCGGCTACGATCAGGATCGGCAGAGTCCGAGTTGGACAGGGTTACCCGATCAAGCTGAATCCGACAGTGTGGCGCGGCATGTGTTGTCGGGTTTGGTTAATGTACTTCATGATGATTGCTACGCATGGATAGAGTCATGATAAGACAATTGTATCTATTAATTATGATATTTCATATAATTTCCTTAGAGATATGTTTGGGCAAAAGTCTGCCGCAAAGAATTATGGTATCTTAGAGTTTGTTAGAGATAAGAGTCGTGTCCGATATGGACATATTTTGTAAATCTCGGGTGTAAATAGACCTCGAGCCCCATGTAATCAAATGAACACACGTTCAATACAATCTCGGCGAATCGCCACCCTTTTACTTTCATTTTGTTTCGACGAGTTCTTACTTTCGGGTTGAGCTGCATCGGTTTCGATCTTCAACTAGAGGTAAAACTTGTTATGGCGGCTTGCGTTCTCGGGATTAGTGCTTCCATCTTTATGACACTCTAATCTTGTTTATGTAATTCGTCGAGTTATCATATGTTCTATATAATCTCCGACAATATTGTTATTTAACCTTCAATCGGCTAATATCTATCATTGGAAGGCAGCCGATTAGGTTAAATAGCAACGTTGGCTTAGATTATGTAGGATATCCACCACTCTATGAAACATCCAGCGGCTTAATTGTCTAGACATTATTCTTCTTTTCATACTTATAGCTGCATCAGTTGAGTTTGACTTTATAAGTCGTGATTAGAACCATGATCTCTAGCCTGTTTTCTGGTTGCCGATTAGGGTAGCATCGGGGTTTCAGCCGATCTTACCTGATTTAGCTTTATATTTCATGTACTTAATTGATATGCTAGATCTGCCCTTTACATTGAGATATTGCTGTATCTAGGTATATTAAGCTCTTTGTTTAATATATTTTGCTTGCTTTAATATCTTAATATAGAGTGGTATCGGAGTATTAGCCGATACATGCTAGATCTATCTGATCGGCTATGCTATGAGCATATATAGTCTTGTTGTTGATATATATTTCGATCTAAGTGATTTATACTGTCTCGGCATGGCGACCGATCTATACCAATATCGACATAATGATTATATATTGTTAATATCTACAGCCGATCGAGGAGATTTAGTTCTTTCTTACTTACTCACTGCACGACTGCCGATCGATTCACATATGACATCGGCTCAAAGATAAATGATATGTCATCGGCAACTAGCCGATCGGCTATCGTTTATGGATTTAACCATGCTTTCTTTCTCTTTATTTCTTGTTGATTGCAGAATCAAATCAACTGGCACGCTCACAAACCTAAAGGCAAGCTTTTGGACCTGCACTGGAGTTAAGCAGATCTCCCAGGCCTCGTGTTTTTCCATCAACAGCTTTTAAATATGCAGAATCACCATATCATGAAGCTCTCGGAACCGATCTAAATTTCAGTACAGCTTACCATCCGCAGACCGATGGTCAGACAGAAAGAGTAAATCAGATCCTAGAAGACATGCTTCGTGTGTGTGCCCTGGATTTCGAAGGCACTTGGGATCGTTGTTTGCCGTATGCTGAGTTCTCCTACAACAACAGTTATCAGGCCAGCATTCAGATGTCGTCGAATGAGGCAATGTTCGGAAGAAAGTGCCGCACCCCCTTGTGCTGGAATGAGGTCGGCGAAGCACTAGTGTTTGGCCCCGACATACTCAAGGCAGCAGAAGAGCAAGTTAAGCTGATCCGAGAACGTTTGAAGACAGCTCAGAACCGTCAGAAAAGTTACGCTGACAATCGGAGACGTGATCTCGAGTTTGAAAAAGGAGACCATGTGTACCTGCGGGTATCACCTCTTCACGGTATGAAAAGGTTTGGGATGTCCGGCAAGTTAGCACCCCGCTACATCGGCCCCTACCTCATAACAGCCAGACGTGGCGAAGTAGCTTACCAGCTTGAGCTGCCTGAAGGTCTTGCAGATGTGCACAACGTGTTCCATGTATCCCAGTTAAAGAAATGTCTTCGAGTCCCAGAAGAACAAGTTCCCCTGGACAACATCGAGCTAGAAAAGAACCTGACCTACAAGGAAAGACCGATCAAGGTTCTTGAAGAGGCAGAGCGTCAGACGCGAAGAAAGACCATCAAGTTCTACAAGGTCCAATGGAGCAATCATTCTGAAGATGAGGCAACCTGGGAACGAGAAGATCATCTCCGCGCCGAGTTCCCGGAGCTGCTCCCTTAGGTGCTGAATCTCGGGGTCGATATTCTTGTTAGGGGGGTAGGTCTGTAGCGCCCGTTCCGTCGTGGCGCTTAGTGGGAAAACTATCTCTTAAAAATCCTAAATGCGAAAATTGTTTCTTTGATTGTTGTCTAGTGTCCGTGCCACTCAGATCTCAAATCCCCAATCCATCGTCGAATCCAAATCCTGAATCTCAATCTGTCCCAAATCAAATCCCTCTGTAAAAGTCTATGTTGCCTCCCTCAGGTTCGGTGGGCCGATTCCCTCTCGGCCCATCTCTCTCTGAGCGGAAGGTTGTGGCCTATGCATCCAGGCAGCTTAGGCCTCATGAAGTCAACTATCCCACCCTTGATCTCGAGTTGGCAGCCGTGGTTCATGCTCTTAAGATCTGGCGACACTATCTAATCGGGAACAGATGTGAAGTATACACCGACCATAAGAGTCTTAAGTATATCTTCACTCAGACCGAGTTGAATATGAGGCAGAGAAGATGGTTGGAACTAATCAAGGACTACGATCTTGGAATTCATTACCATCCCGGCAAAGCTAATGTGGTCGCTGATGCACTAAGTTGCAAGACTTATTGCAATGCAACTCAAATATGGCCAGAGCAAGATCGCCTGTGCAGAGAATTGGAGAAGTTAAGGCTGACCGTGGTGCAGTCAGGTGTCCCTGCCAGCTTGACAGTGCAGCCCACCCTTGAGTCGCAAATCCGGGAAGCTCAGAAAGATGATGAAGGGATAAAAGAATTAATAAAAAGAATACAGGAGAAGAAGGACACCGATTTCTCCATAGACGATCAAGGCACAGTTTGGTGCGGTCCACGCATCTGTGTACCGGCCAAGAAGGAGTTAAGAGACCTCATTTTAAAGGAAGCTCATGAGTCCGCCTACTCCATTCATCCAGGAAGTACGAAGATGTACCAGGATATCAAGGCATATTTCTGGTGGGCTGGAATGAAGCGAGATGTCGCAGAATATGTGGCCCTTTGTGACATTTGCCAGAGGGTCAAAGCAGAGCATCAGAGGCCAGCTGGTTTGCTGCAACCCTTACCGATTCCCGAGTGGAAATGGGAAGAAATTGGGATGGATTTCATCACCGGTTTACCAAGAACCCCTAGCGGGTATGACTCCATCTGGGTAATTGTAGATTGACTCTCGAAATCGGCTCATTTCGTGCCGGTGAAAACTACCTTTGATGGAAGGAAACTGGCAGAACTCTACATGACCCATGTCGTATGTAGATTTGGTTGTCCCAAGAAGATTGTGTCAATTTTTTGCAAAAAACACACTGTTTGTAGTTTGAAAAACGTGCGCATAGAAAACGAGGAGTAGAGGATGAGAACAGCCACTGCAGAACCAGCCAAAGTAGGGGAAGAACAATGGGAGTTCTTCGGAAAAAAAATGGAGGAAAAAAAACATTAGCTAGCACTCATGGAACCACCATGTGTGCCAAGTGAGATTTTGCAAATCAATATAGAACTCTAAACCGATTTTGATCAGACCCTTGACCTTCAGGTATTTGTACGACGATCTATTGATATGGTGTATGCATGCATATGATTTTTAATCTATATTGATTAACAATTGACAAAGGGGACAGTATGGACATGGGTTAACAGGTTAATTTGGAGCGTCACGGGCTAGTTCCGTTCGGGGCTAGTTCGGGGCGTGGACAAAAGATGGTATCAGAGCACAGGCTTGGCCCTAGCGAAAACCGACGTTTAGGACGACCCTAAGGATACTAAGTTTAAAAACTACTTGCGAAAAGCTAAGGCTCTCGTTTGCTTTCTTTATTTTCAGTAGTTTATTGCTAAAATGGTTACTGATCTTTTCTCCCTCTTTCAAAATGTTAGATGGCAGTGAACGCCAGCTTCAGTTCCCACGGTTTGGTGAGGCACCACGTCGCTCAGCTTCGTGACCTCGCCCGCTTCCTTGCTTCTCGTGTCCCGAGTACACGGGGTACTCCGTGGACCGTGTTCCCCCTCACTGTGAGCTCTCTGTGTACCTTTACCCTCGTGGAGGTATCACGGGGCTGGCCTTCGCCCGCACCACTTCTCTGTGGCCAGGCCCACTCTCCAGATCGCGTACCAGGACTCTCCTGGACTGCGCTTCGTCGCCTGGCCCACGACTACGCCACCGCCTCGGGGGCTCTGCCTTCCGGCAGCTCCCACGCCTTCCTTCTGGCCGCACGACGCTAGGTACCCTGTGCCCGTTACAGCGAGTCTCAGCCTGTGCTGACTCGCATGGTTGAGCTTTCAGAGGCTCAGCCACTCAGCACGACCTACTCCTTGAGGCTTACCGCTCCCTTGCACGCCGCTACGCTGCACTCGAGGCCCGCCTGGCCGAGGAGGGTGTCACCTCAGTTGACACTATCTCCTGGGACTCCGGTCGCCTTTGCCACGCCAGCCACCTGTCTTCCCACAGCTCCCGCGGCTCTGCTCGCACCCCAGTGGCCGCCGCTCCCCAGCTCGCGGCTGCGCCGTACTCCCCAGTGTACTCCCCCTACCCACACCCAGTTAGCCCCTCCTACACCCCCGGACACACCCGTTGCTTCCTCCCGCCGTGGCCCACGCTTTATCCGCACTGCGCCGAAGCGTGTTGTTGGTTCTTCCACTGTGTTCCGCTTCGACCCCCAGCTCCCCACCGCCAGCGGCCCGTGCTGCTGCGGCCCTCGACAGGTTCCGCCGGTCCCTTCGCGTCTGCGCCGATCTACGTTTCTTCGTCTGAGGAGCCGACCGCAGGAGGCAGCCAGGCAGGCGAGGAGTAGAGGAGGCAGTCTTCAAGCAGTGCCGTCCGTGTGATAGGCCCTTTTGTTCCGCCGCCAACTCTTTTGGAGTCGTGGCGAGGTAGTGCGTGCGTTGTGTTGATGTGGTGTGGAGTGGTTAGGTCTGGTTCTCCTAGGTGGTGTGCGTACAGTCAAGCTCGGCGTAGCTCTGTGACTTGTCCACACCCGTTGTATCAGGTGTCTTTATGATTGAGAAAACCAGTTTATGCCTAGTGTGTGCTATCTGAGTGTATTTATTTTTTTCTGTCTCCCTTAAGTGCTTATCTGTTCTTACCTCGCCCTCTTCTGGAGTTTAGATGGCTAGCCGTCCCGCCGTGCTGCTCGTGCACCAGCCCGCTTTGGTTTTGAAGAAGGCAGAGTTGAGCCAGAAGCAGATCACGAGTCAGCTAATGAGCAGTCTCACCACAGCAACCGTTCCACCGTACGCTCCCGCAATGCAGAAGTTGAGCAGCCCCACCGCAGCAACCGCTCGCATCCACAGTTTCCCGTAATGGGAAGTGGAACAGTCTCACCGCCTTCACCGCACTGCCAAGTCACAATTCTGGAGAAGAACGCATTCCTTCGCCACCCCATATTGAGAATAACATGCAGCACTTGATGGCAGTTCAGACCCAGATCTTGCAAGGGTTAGCCACAGCCATAGCCGGTTTTCAAGCACAAGCGCATGGAAATGGCCACCCCCACTTGGCAACAATAGATCCAAGCTGACAGACTCTGAGGTCTCGTCCGCCAGAGTTCTCCAGACCGTCGAGCCTGTTGAGGCTGAGATTGGCTAAAGGATGTTGAAGAAAAACTCAACTTAGTGCAGTGTACTCCTGTTGAGAGACGCTCTACGCCTCTCACCAGCTAAGAGGACCTGCTGCAGATTGGTGGGAGAATTACTGCAATGCACACCAGAACCCACTAACATTGCTTGGATGAGTTTGCTACGGCTTTCCGTGCAGCTCATGTGCCTGAAAGCACATTGATATGAAGAAAGAGGAATTTAACAGGCTTAAACAAGGCAACAACAGTGTCAATGAGTACCTAAGTCAATTCAACAAGTTGGCTCGGTATGCCCTGAAGAAGTGGACACGAAAAGAAGAAGATCAGGAAGTTCTTAAAGGGAATTGCAGTTGGAATGAGACTTCAGTTGCTTGCTCATGACTTCCCCACTTTTCAGCACATGATCAACAAGGCACTTCTCTTGAGGATGCCAGAAAAAGGCTACCGAAGAATATAAGAAACGCAAGTCTAACATCAGGGGAATTCTTCCCGAGGCGCACCTCGCCCTCGCCTTTGGTCAGCCGATGCAATATCACCAGTCGGTCACTCAGCTAACCCCCAGCCAGGCTATGCCCCCTCGTCCTCAGATGAACGTCCGGCACCTCAGCCGACAGCAGGTGCCCCAAGTGGCAAACTGCGCCAAACAGTGTTACCTCTTCAAGTCGCCACCAGGACTGTCAGCCGTACAGTGTTTCCGGTGCGACAAGATGGGCCACTATGCCAGACAGTGCCCACAGTCCTACCAACACCAACTCAGGGCATGCTAATGGCAGCACGTCAGAGCTCCTACTCCAGCAGCAGCTCAGTCTCGTCCTAGCTCTCAGGCAAGTGGACAAGGTTCCGTGCTTCCAACAACTTCGGTCGAGGCCGGGTAACCACATTCAAGCTGAAACGCTCAGGATGCTCCAGACGTTGTGATGGGTATGTTCTCTGTCAACTCCGTACCCGCAATAGTTCTGTTTGATTCAGGAGCTTCCCATTCTTTCATATCGCAAGCTTTTGTGAAAAGAATGGTTGGGAAACCAAAATTTGGAGTACCAATGATAGTACATTCCCCTGGAAGGGATATAAGGGCAACTAAATATGCCCGGAAGTTAACCTTAGAATTGAGGAAGTTGACTTCCTAGCCAAACCGATAGTCCTAGACTCGCAAAGCTTGGACATCATCCTAGGGATGGATTGGTTGGCTAAGCACAAAGGACAGATAGATTGTGCCGAGAGGTCCATCACTTTCGCAAGACCTGGAGGAAAGCAAGTTCGCTTTACCCCTAACACCCTTACCGCAAGTCGGTCTATCCTAACCAGTTTGCAAGCCATTCCCTTGAATCAGTGCCCATAGTCTGTGAATACCCGACGTATTTCCAGAAGAATTAAGGAATGCACCAGACCGAGAGATTGAGTTCGCCATAGAACTGGCACCAGGCACCGCACCAATTGCAAAAGACCCATACCGAATGGCAGCTAATGAATTAGCAGAAGTCAAAAGGCAGATCGAAGAATTGGAGAGTAAAGGTTATGTGCGACCTAGCTCATCCCCTTGGGGAGCCCCGTGCTTCTGGTTAAGAAAAAGGATGGCTCTGAGAGAATGGTAATTGACTAAGAGCCCTGAATGAAGTAAACTATAAAGAAAAGTACCCGTTGCCACGGATTGACGATCTGTTCGATCAACTTAAAGGAGCAAAAGTTTTCTCTAAAATTGACCTAAGATCAGGTTACCATCAGTTGAAAATCAGACTGAAGATATATCCCGAAGACCGCTTTCTCAACACGCTATGGTCTGTATGAGTTCACAGTGATGTCCTTCGGACTCACCAATGCTCCAGCATTCTTTATGAACTTGATGAACAAAATCTTCATGGAATACCTGGACAAGTTTGTTGTGGTATTTATCGATGACATCCTGATATACTCAAGAATGAGGAAGAACATGCTGAACACCTGAGGCTGATAATGGAAAAGCTCAGGGATCATCAACTATTCGCTAAGTTCTCGAAATGCGAATTCTGGTTGGACCGAGTAGCATTTCCTTGGACACGTGATCTCCTCTAACGGTGTCGAAGTAGACCCCAGCAAGGTTGAAGCCGTGCTTGCTTGGAATTCGCCCAAGAATTGTTCAAGAATCCGCAGTTTCCTTGGCCTAGCTGGATATTATCGAAGATTCATTGAAGGGTCTCTAAGCTAGCCAGACCTATGACCGAGTTGTTAAAGAAGGAAAAGAAGTTTGAATGGTCAACAGCCTGTGAAGACAGCTTTCAAGAAATGAAGAAAAGGTTGACCACTGCCCCAGTTCTCACCTTGCCAGATATACGAAAGATTTCGAAATCTTTTGTGATGCATCAAGGCAAGGCTTAGGATGTGTCCTAATGCTGGATCAAGGCTGCGCGTGGGCCCGCCGCATCCGCACTCACCGCGAGCCGCGCGCATGCACCGCGCCTCCCCCTCCCCAAACCCTAGCACGCCCGCGTGCACCTCGCTCACGGTGAGCCGAGCCGCCGACAAGCGGGTCCCACTCGGGACCACGCGAGGTGGACCCGGCCCACCGGCTCTCCCTCCCTCTCTCCCCGCGCAAGCGCCATGGGCCGCCTTCTCGGGCCGACCGGCCCGGTTAGCTCGGCCGAGCCGCCCTTTTTCTCTCGGGCCGCGCCCTAGCCGCCCGAGGGAAGTCTATTCCCCCTCCCTCTTTCTTTTCTTTTCCAAAAGGGTTTAATTAAATCCTTTTTCCTTTAGACCAAAAAACCAATAATCGTAGAAATTCAATATCTCCTCAACCGTACATCCGTTTGACTCCGTTCAACTTCCAAAATTCCTCAAATCTCGAGATCTACCTAATGGCACGCTTAGAGGTCAATAATAGGGCTTTATCTTCGCCGTTTGTTGAGTCGTCTCGTTCGCGTGTAGCTTCGGAGCCCGAAGACCCGGAGTGCGCGGATTTCGAGGATCAAGCTCAAGATCTCGAGCAAGGCAAGTCACCTTTGATCATCTTGCACCTATAATTTAAATTTAAGTATTTCTTTTCCGCAAATATTGCATGAATAGGATTTACACAAGTAATTCGGCCGCGGCTTGCGAGATAGCCTGCCGGCCCCAACCCTAATTGCTGCAATTACCCTCCTTGATTTATTGAACACTTAAACCTCCTTTGTCGACTGTTGTGCTTCGATGCACGGGCCTTCGGGCATGGACATCGGGACACCTCCCCTCAAATTTAAAATATCCAACGATGGGTAAAACTTGGGGTTTTACAAAAGACTTGGAAAAACCCGACACCTGGGTCGGTGCTTGCGAACTAAATGAATTTCCAAAATCGCAGACCGGGGGACGTACCGGGAGTACGGTTTCCCGCTCTTGCACTAAGGACCGTTTCCTTGGAATTTCATCCGAACATAAGACAAGTGCGACCACATGGGTGTAATGGGACGCCCCTGGCTGAGTAATTAGCTAATCGGGGGAGCCATGATGCCAAGAGACATGTGGATTCAACGGGGTGGTGTCGGGGAGAACCCCCGGGCTTCCTGGCACAGTATGGTCTGGGACCTAACCTGGTGTTGGTCTGGGACCCCTCTCGTTGGCATATGGTGAACCTGTGTCGGCTCTCGAAATGCCTTGTCATGAAAGCCTCAAGGTCTCCAGACGTGGCCGTTCTGCACGGGCTGGGTGATCCGGGTTAGTAATGTCGTGTGGGTAAAGTGTACCCCCTCTGCAGAGGTTATTAAACTGTTCGAACAGCCGTGCCCACGGTCATGGGCGGATGTGAGGTGATTCCTAGCGTAGTTTTGTTTGACTACTGCTTGTGAAATTACTGTTGTGGAATGGGTTCGATGTTTGGAAAATCTGTGGCTGATGGGATCAGCTAGGCCCGGGTGGCCGTTTGAAAGCTGTTGGCCGGGTGCCAACCTTGTTCAATTCAAAGACTGATACATTGCACATACTCCGACCGGACGAGACGCACTGTCTCATCCGTGTCGTTTGAGAAGCACTCACTTAGATGTTTCGAAAAGGAGTTTAAATAAAATCAATTGCAAAAACAACAGCCCTTCCTTTGAAGCCTGCATTAAACACTTAATTCCCATGGCTTGCTGAGTACTCCTGTACTCACCCTTGCTCTATATAAATAATCCCCCCCCAGTTGCTGAAGAAGATGAAGTGGATCCCGCTGACGAGGAGTTCTTCCAGGAGCAAGTCGGCTTCGATGAGTTTTAGGGTTTCGATCTAGTTCCCAAGTCGCGCCTGTGATGTTTGGTCCAAGTCTTGGCTTCCGCTTTCCCTTTTGTAATGCAGTTGTGAGCTCGGGATCTGTCCGCAGCCCAACATGACTGTAACCCTACTCTATAATAAAGAGACCTCTGTTGCTGTGATATTCTGTCTTCCTATGATACCAGCACTGTTTCCTGGGACTGGTATCGATTAACAGGTTAATTTGGAGCGTCACGGGCTAGTTCTGTTCGGGGCTAGTTCGGGGCGTGACAGTAAATATGAATGGTATTACAATCTTTTGGGGTTATCCGGTTTTAAAGTTCAGGGTACTATACGGACTTCTACCCAAAGTTTTTTTTTTTGCTGGCTGTATTTGGACTTCTTTTTTAAAACAAAAATCTCTTTCCACTCCAATAAATGGTCGAGAACGAGTTGTTATTTCTCAACTTCGATAAGTGTGCGATGACAATTATGACAACATCAAAGAACTGTCTTTCGTGATGGTAATGTAAATGTGGTTCTAGCCAAAATGATTATATTTTTCTATTTAGTAAGAAAAAGTGAATTGCTGCAACGATTCTTCTTCTACTTACGCAGATCGCCACTATATATGTTCGTGAGTGAGTTTATTTGATATAGCTCTAGTTATTAATTCATGGCCAGTTATTATTGGTTGTGATAGTAGGACATAGCTAAAAAAAATATTATAGTAGAGATCCATCCATTGTAAATAATACTACTTTCTCCGTTTCACAATGTAAGTCATTCTAGCATTTCGCACATTCATATTGATGCTAATAAATATAGATATATCTATGTCTAGATTCGTTAACATCAATATAACTATGTGAAATGTTAGAATGACTTACATTATGAAACGGAGGGAGTATATAACATTGATATATTATGTATTTAGTATTTAGTAAAGCATTTTATATTTGCCCCAGGGCCTCTAATTGTTAGGGACCCTGTATGTGTGTATGGTGTTACCTTCTGTTCTGATTATGACATACTACCTCCGTTTTTTAATAGATGACGCCGTTGACTTTTTCTTACATATTTGACTATTCGTCTTATTCAAATTATTTACGTAATTATAATTTATTTTGTTATGAGTTGTTTTATCACTCATAGTACTTTAAGTGTGATTTATATCTTATACATTTGTATAAAATTTTTGAATAAGACGAATGGTCAAACATATGAGAAAAAGTCAACAGCGTCATCTATTAAAAAATGGAGGGAGTATATTTTATCTTAGTTTTTGTTAAATGGTGTATTTCGTGAAAAAAATTATACAAAAGTTGCTTTAAAATATTTAATAAATTCATTTTATATTTGAAATAAAGTAAAACTCAGTTAATAATCATGCAATGGCTTTGGTGCTCGTACTTAATCTTCATCCATTCATCCGTCGCCTACGTGCACGTGTCTCTACATGCAATCGCATGAAAAAAAAATGTCGTTCAAACACGTAGTTTTACTGTACCCATGGCTTTATTTTTTCATTCAAATTAAAGGCCATGTTCAGTTCACGTTAAAATTGGAAGTTTGGTTGAAATTGGAACGATGTGATGGAAAAATTGGAAGTTTATGTATATAGGAAAGTTTTGATGTGATGGAAAAGTTGGAAATTTGAAGAAATATTTTGGAACTAAACACGCTGAAAGAAACAAACAAAATACGAATTAGAAAAAAGCAGAATTTGATCTGAAAACAACCCTACGAGAGGCTGCGTGTAGGGCCCACATCCCCCCAATCCTCCCAATCCCCTGGAGCTCGCCACCGCCGCCGCCGTCCCGCGAAGAATCCGCCGCCGGAGCTCGTCGCCGCCGCCACCGGTACGCTGTCGCCTGCGCCGGCTGAGCCGGAGGCCATCACCATGACGGATAACTGTGTCCGACTCCGAGCAGGTCGCTTCACATCTTATACCAACCGCTCTATGTTTCGCTGCCCCCCAAAGGATGATTTCTTTTTATTTTTCTTTTTTTTAATGGCAATCCCAATCCCTGAATGTTTTTGGATTTTTACCAACCAGATGCTGTTATCATATAAACTTATAATAATTGTCTTATGAAAAACTGTATTTGATTTTCTGTATACATGTGTACTCGTTCCTCTATTAACTTATAAACGGTTCAGTGATTTCTTAATAAAATACGAGGGATTAGGGATTCAGGGTGGATGTTTGAGTTCTTGTTCTTGTGATCTGTGAACTCGGTAGAACACCATTTAGTTAATGGAAACTGTGTTTTTGATACAACACCTTATGTGAGCACATCTGCTGAACAGAGTTCTACAGGAGAGGTGTCCGTGTTGATGCTATTTGTTCCCTGTCATGTTAATTGCAATGTTTTGTCTGATTCCTTGTGGTACAGAGGCTGAAAGAGCTGCAAGACAAAGAACAATCTGCCGAGGGAAACATGTTGCGCTTGAGCGTTGAAGCTGGTGGATGCTCTGGGTTTCCAGTACACCTTCTCACTCGATAACAAGAAAAAACGCAGATGATAGGTGAGGTGATGTGCTCTGGTTTAAGGTTTACACTTTTTTTTTAATGCCTAACATAATTTTGTTAAGTGGTGGAGCGCGTTATCTCAGAGACACTTTGGTCGAAACCATGAAGCCTGATAATGTCCATCAATCTGATCATGTTGTAATTGCATGTGTCCTGGGCCTGTCCAGATTGTAGCCAAAATAAACCTGACCAAATTTTAGCAAGATGGTAATATTGCCAAAATTTTAACAGGATTTCTTTTGTATTTACTAAATTTGGCAACAAACTAAACGTAGATATTTTTTTTAACTTTAAAAAAAATTGATATGGTTGAAAATAGCATCAAAGTGAACAGGCTCCTCATTCTTTTATCTAACTGCAGGGTCTTCTCAGAAGGATGCTGTTAGGTTGATTGTTGACAGTGTGTCGTATGACTTTGTACAATGTGTCATATGACTTTGTGAAAGGTGCAACTGTAGATTGCACTGAGGGGCTGAATAGCTGATACGCTCTGCTTTCCTTGTTAGTCTTATACTTTCACTTCTCACTACGTGATGGAATTTTGTTCTTAGAAATACTCTTTTCATTTTGATTCTATGCTGTGTAGGTGTCGACGAATCCGAGTTCAGTTGACGGATGCAGCTGCAAGAGCTCATTCATGGTCAAATAATTTGAGCACTACTAGTGTTAAACAGAGGTAACCTGGCAAAGCATTCTGTTGCAGAATATGCTTACTTGATAGTTATAACTGACAATACTTCATTGGTAGTATTGATGATATCTACAGTTTGTAGGATCGTAAAGGGCCTTTCCCACCGCAAAAGCTAGTTATTGAGATGAGGAGCTCCCCTATTTATATCTTAGGTCTTTTGCCCTTCCACAACCAATGTGGGACTATTCAATAATCTCTCCCTTCACACATTGGTGTCCCTTAGCCCTTCACCGTTTTACCACGGTCCTTAGGTATACGGGTCTCGCAGGCACCCACGGTCCATCAGGCCTTCACACACTAACTCCATCGGGCCAGAGATGTTAAACTAGCCAGGCTCTGATACCAATTGTAAGATCGAAAAGGGCCTTTCCCACCCAAAAAGCTAGCTATTGAGGTGAGGGGCTCCCACATTTATATCTTAGGTTCTTTGTCCTTCCACAACCAATGTGGGACTATTCAACAATCTCCCCCTTCACACATTGGTGTCCCTCAGCCCTTCACCGCCCCTTCACCGTATCCGGGCCCCACCGGC
>CM020186.1:5873204-5905647 GCA_009805545.1 Oryza longistaminata
TAATGCCTTAATTCATGGGTCTCGTATTGATATAGTCGTGCTCCTCAAGATAAGTGTGAAGCACAATTTTGTCAGTAAGTAGGCTAGTTAAGCTCTATTTTCAACGATAACCTCTAAATCGGACCACTTCAATCTAATAATGCATACTCGTACATAGTTTACTACAACGTAGCTAGTTGCGATCCATGCTTGGCACCCTTTAGGGAATGAGTGAAAGAAGATGGAGGTAATGAAAAAAGGTTTTCTGTGTCTTGAGTTGATTTATTGTATAGAGTATACATAATTTGTTTGTGGTGTTAATCAATACTACTACATTTTAGTGGTCCATATATAATTTTCTCTTTTAAAAATTAGCAGGGTTGATCATTGGACTCTACTTCGAAAAATATAATAGCTTCAGTGGTGAGGACCCACGGAAAAAAATATTTGCTGAAACTGTGATCCTTTGTTAATATACAAGTTAATATAGGTTTTTATTTTTTTATTATACATCTAATTCACCTATGCATGTTCATGGGGATTAATATTAGATGAAGTTTGTTAAAATTATGTGTGCTATTTGTTAACACTATTTGGATGGGGACGACATAAAAAGATAAATAATGTAGTTACATGTATGTTTTTTTTCTAGCGAATAGTAGTCTCTCGTATGGACGTTTGTTTTTTTCTTTTTTTTTTCTTTTCGGATGAATATTTGTCTATCATAGGAATAGGGTATGCTTATTTGTATTCATAGTGTGCGTCTGCACGCATATATATGAGCTCATGTGATTGCCTTTTAAATTGTTTGTAAAAAAGTACATTTAAAAATTTTACGTGAACATGAGACGGCATGAGACGGCGCTGTGGCATGGCTTCTTTTACCTCCTCGCAAGGAGTCGTCACTATGTATATGCTCAAATTAGAAAAAAACTTATGGGACAAATCATATACATAGGAGCTGTGTATGTATGTAAGGAGGGATTAGATGATTTTTAGATAGAGGGATTATTGTCATAGATCTAATTTAATGGTTGAAAAATAAGAGATCAATAGATTGTGAGTATAAATTGATGAATATTTATTTTATTTTATTTTATAGTTTTTCTTAGATTCTCTCTAATTAGAGCATCACATGACATCTTAGAAACAACTCGAAATAACATATATTTTACAACTATTGGCTAAAATATTAATTTGGTTTTTATCTCATGAGAGTGAAAAATAAAGAAAAAATAAAAGAAAAGAAGGTGGTCACGTACGAAGTATGTACGTACATGATCGTACACGTACGGTGACGTGGGCGTGTGGCTTTCTAATTTCTAAGGATAAATTAAATCTATTTGGTATTTTTAGATCTAATGGTTAAAAACATGGGTCCACCAGATTAAATGAAAATCAATGGCTAGATGTTTTAAACGCCACTTGGCAGCCTGAGAGTATTTGTAGGGATGCCATGTGGCGGCTTAAGAGTGATTGTAGGAAATTTAATGGACTTTTAGTATATAATAGATACGAGGAATTAGGGATTGAGGGTGGATGTTTGAGTTCTTGTTCTTGTGATTTCTGAACTCGGTAGAACACCATTTTTTAGCTAATGGAAAAGTGTTTTTTGATACAACACCTTATGTGAGCACATTTGCTAAACAGAGACGATATAATGATGTACGTTCTACAGGAGAGGTGTCCGTGTTGATGCTATTTGTTCCCTGTCATGTTAATTGCAATGTCTTGTCTGATTCCTTGTGGTACAGAGGCTGAAAGAGCTGCATGACAAAGAACAATCTCCTGAGGGGAACATGTTGCGCTTGAGCGTTGAAGCTGGTGGATGCTCTGGGTTTCCAGTACACATTCTCAGTCGATAACAAGTAAAATTGCAGATGATTTATAGGTGAGGTGATGTGCTCTGGTTTGAGGTTTACACATTTTATATGCCTAACATAATTTTGTTAAGTGGTGGAGCGCGTTATCTCCAGAGACACTTTGGTCGAAACCATGAAGCCTGATAATTTCCATGAATCTGGATCATGTTGCAATTGCATGTGTCTCATTCTTTTATCTAACTGCAGGGTCTTCGAGAAGGATGGTGTTAGGTTGGTTGATTGTTTTTTTTCATGGAGGTCACTATGCTTAACTCAACTAGCCTTTGACCCGTCTAGATATTATCTGAAAGAAATACGAATGGTTTTGTGGTAATATACTAATATTGTAGCCTCAAAATAGGATTGGCATTTGGCCTGACTGAAAGATTGCCTTGAGCTACTGTTACACTATGTAAAATAACAATGTTTTCTACCAGAATTGATCTATAATTTTCCCTTCAATTCTCAAAATAATACTAATTAGATTGCAAAACATATTTGATCAAGTATTTGCAACTTTAGTTTATTGATCTTAGAAATGCTCTTTTCATTTTGATTGTGTGCTGTGTAGGTGTCGACAAATCCGAGTGCAGTCGGAGGATGCAGCGGCAAGAGTTCATTCATGGTCAAATAATTTGAGCACTACAAGTGTTAAAGAGAGGTAACCTGGCAAAGCACTCTGTTGCAGAATATGCTTACTTGATAGTGATAACTGGCAATACTTCTTTGGTAGTATTGATGATATCTACAGTCTACTTCGGCGTAGAACTTTTCCTACCACTTTGTTACATCTGTCTTGCTTATCACTTGCAACTTTGCAAATTGAAAATGATTTGTATTGAATTCTGTTTGTTCCCTGATTCCTTGCTTAAGTGTTGCCACTGCTGAATATGTCAATGAAAATGTACTTGTACTTTTAATGTACCAGAATTTACATTTTACTTTTCTTTTTAGTAACATGCATTACTATGCCAAATTTTTTTGATAAAAAAACTTTATTGTAGCTTGTTGTGCCACATTTCCTTGAGACTTTTTAAATAGAGATTTGCTCCGGTCCAACAAAAAGTACCTCGAGTTGGAGGCCATCACCATGACGGATAACTGTGTCCGACTCCGAGCAGGTCGCTTCACATCTTATACCAACCGCTCTATGTTTCGCTGCCCCCCAAAGGATGATTTCTTTTTATTTTTCTTTTTTTTAATGGCAATCCCAATCCCTGAATGTTTTTGGATTTTTACCAACCAGATGCTGTTATCATATAAACTTATAATAATTGTCTTATGAAAAACTGTATTTGATTTTCTGTATACATGTGTACTCGTTCCTCTATTAACTTATAAACGGTTCAGTGATTTCTTAATAAAATACGAGGGATTAGGGATTCAGGGTGGATGTTTGAGTTCTTGTTCTTGTGATCTGTGAACTCGGTAGAACACCATTTAGTTAATGGAAACTGTGTTTTTGATACAACACCTTATGTGAGCACATCTGCTGAACAGAGTTCTACAGGAGAGGTGTCCGTGTTGATGCTATTTGTTCCCTGTCATGTTAATTGCAATGTTTTGTCTGATTCCTTGTGGTACAGAGGCTGAAAGAGCTGCAAGACAAAGAACAATCTGCCGAGGGAAACATGTTGCGCTTGAGCGTTGAAGCTGGTGGATGCTCTGGGTTTCCAGTACACCTTCTCACTCGATAACAAGAAAAAACGCAGATGATAGGTGAGGTGATGTGCTCTGGTTTAAGGTTTACACTTTTTTTTTAATGCCTAACATAATTTTGTTAAGTGGTGGAGCGCGTTATCTCAGAGACACTTTGGTCGAAACCATGAAGCCTGATAATGTCCATCAATCTGATCATGTTGTAATTGCATGTGTCCTGGGCCTGTCCAGATTGTAGCCAAAATAAACCTGACCAAATTTTAGCAAGATGGTAATATTGCCAAAATTTTAACAGGATTTCTTTTGTATTTACTAAATTTGGCAACAAACTAAACGTAGATATTTTTTTTAACTTTAAAAAAAATTGATATGGTTGAAAATAGCATCAAAGTGAACAGGCTCCTCATTCTTTTATCTAACTGCAGGGTCTTCTCAGAAGGATGCTGTTAGGTTGATTGTTGACAGTGTGTCGTATGACTTTGTACAATGTGTCATATGACTTTGTGAAAGGTGCAACTGTAGATTGCACTGAGGGGCTGAATAGCTGATACGCTCTGCTTTCCTTGTTAGTCTTATACTTTCACTTCTCACTACGTGATGGAATTTTGTTCTTAGAAATACTCTTTTCATTTTGATTCTATGCTGTGTAGGTGTCGACGAATCCGAGTTCAGTTGACGGATGCAGCTGCAAGAGCTCATTCATGGTCAAATAATTTGAGCACTACTAGTGTTAAACAGAGGTAACCTGGCAAAGCATTCTGTTGCAGAATATGCTTACTTGATAGTTATAACTGACAATACTTCATTGGTAGTATTGATGATATCTACAGTTTGTAGGATCGTAAAGGGCCTTTCCCACCGCAAAAGCTAGTTATTGAGATGAGGAGCTCCCCTATTTATATCTTAGGTCTTTTGCCCTTCCACAACCAATGTGGGACTATTCAATAATCTCTCCCTTCACACATTGGTGTCCCTTAGCCCTTCACCGTTTTACCACGGTCCTTAGGTATACGGGTCTCGCAGGCACCCACGGTCCATCAGGCCTTCACACACTAACTCCATCGGGCCAGAGATGTTAAACTAGCCAGGCTCTGATACCAATTGTAAGATCGAAAAGGGCCTTTCCCACCCAAAAAGCTAGCTATTGAGGTGAGGGGCTCCCACATTTATATCTTAGGTTCTTTGTCCTTCCACAACCAATGTGGGACTATTAAACACAATCTACTTCGGTGTAGAATTTTTCTTACCACTTTGTTACATCTGTCTTGCTTATCTCTTCCAATAGATTTTCTGTTTGTTTCCTGATTCCCTGCTTAAGTGTTGCCACTGCTGAAAATGCCAATGAAAATGTATTTGTACTTTTAATGTACCAGAATTTACATTTTACTTTTCTTTTTAGTAACATGCATTACTATGCCAAAATTTTTGATTAAAAACTTTATTTTAGCTTGTTGTGCCACATTTTCTTGAGACTTTTTAAATTTCAACTGTATGTTTGTTTCCAGACTTCCAGGCGGCTCAAACCGTTAAGTAGTCATATTTCTTTTAATCTTGAAGATACAAATTTGTGTAGTACACTATCAGATCATAAGGCACTGCATGTGCAGTTAACAGTGTAATTAGATATTCACGTTATTGAAATATTTAATTGGAAGACAAAGTAATCTTATTAATGGTTCTACGTCCTTCTGGTAAATTGGATACAATTCAGGCAATTAGAACTACAAGTAGCGTGTACATTATAACTGAACACACCTTCTTGGCTTTACATAGTGACTACAATTGTGTGGAATATGCCAGTAGACTTCAAATTATCCTCACTCAGGGTAAACTATATGAACAATTCACCCAACAAGACTAAGCCCGAAATCTTTGCTGCTCACAAATTTTGATTCTATCAAGTCTTAAAATTCTAAGCTGCCCATTCTTCCCTAGTCATTGTGTTTGCTAGTGATGAATGTTCCATGAAAACCATAGGGTACTCTTTGTGGCAATACTATTTTGGCAACAGGAGCACCTTCAAATGTTTGGGCGTCAATAATGTGCACCTGCAACATAGAAACATGAAAAAAACAAATTCAAATTCAAATTTGACTCTGTGTGTCATTCATACAGAAAATGGCGTGCCCATGTGATATGAAGTAACAAGCACTTGCCTGTGATGTATTAGACCTCTCGTCATGTACAAAAGAAATTACCCACCCATCATCTTCGTGTGAGCCACCAACTCTTGGAGCAAATGCTGCTCCAGAGAAGAATTGATCTTCTCCAAACCCGTGATATTCTGTCTTTATTGGATCTTCACATGTCTGGTTCATGACATGAATGCAGTGAGTTAAACATAAGATAAAGATTGGTTGGAGTAGTGTAGCAAATCCATTTCCAATGTACCTCTGCAATTACATTATCTGCCTCTTCAAGACAAAGTTTTGCAAGGCCTCCATATTTCAGGATTACTATAAAATACAGAAAGAACTATCAATCAAGGTGTGATGCACAATCATATTTCTTGTGAAATATACTTCTAATCCATGCCATGGACCTCCAGATTTGATAAATTACATAAAAACTGTTTTCTTTAACTAATACCTTTCTTATTAACGCCGTAAGAGCTTTCCAATGAATCCACCACTTGTGCATAGGCATAACTATGATGCAAGCCTGTGTAGTGGTCATTGATCACAGGGAATTCCATGGAAAACTCAGTTCCACTTAAATATTGCCCTGAAACAGCCTTTGTCTTCGTGTTTAATCTCCACTGGTATAATCGAGAGAAAAATTCTTCATTAATTCCTTGTTTCACAGAACACTTAGAAGGATCAGAGAGCAAATCATTTTTGTTTAGGCTGATCCGAGGGCCTGGAATGATGGAGTCAGCCGCACGAAAGCCCCTGATAACAACCTATTTTACCAAGATAAAAAAATGAGATTCATACTGGATATGCTTGGTAATGATGGATAGTTGGGTAAAATCAGAATTACTATGCTAATGCAACTACAAGTATATGGAACAAGCTTTACAAAACTATAAAAATACTATACCTCATCACCCTCTTCAAAGCAGTTGATAAAATGGAACATGCAGAATGGTTCAACATCAAACCACATAACTGACTCTGCATTACCATAACGGGGCATAACTCCTATTCTTGCATAGCTGTCATTCTCAAACTTGATCAACCTGTTCCAGGGGATTGTGTTCTTATGGTTTGCAGGGTTAAGCCAAGGATCTCTTAAATAAACTAAGCTTGAGTGAAATACTTACTGATTGCCTCTAATAAGTCTACTGATGTCGATGGTAAGTGGTATGTCCATTATTATGTTGTACCTGCATTAGTTGAACTTTTGCTTTACTGGAGACTGATAATTAAGTAGAATATGTTGAAATAGATTGTAGTTAAGTCATTAAACTACAGCGAAGAGGCTCTGGTTGGTACCCGGACATACTTAACAGTAACTCCTATGTCATGGCAGAGTATACATCTGTCCAGTTTGAGGTCAACTTTATGTTTTAGTTGAGTTCCATCAGCTGCCATGAAATAAAACTTCAATTGGGGTCAAACTTTAAATTTAACCTTGATAGAGAGGACAGAAGTAAATTCTAACTATACAATTAAATACCTGAGACAACTCCGACCATTAGGAAAGGCCTTTTTGCATCTGAACCAAAAATGACAAGCTCTCCTGATCCAGGAGCTACCTACATCCATTTGAACCAAGTGATTTAAAGCGATTTAAATGATAAAACAAAATAGCACTAAAACATGATTTTACTCAGAATGTGAAGTCATGTGATGTACTACCTCCGTCCCATAATAATTGTATTTCTAGGATTCAAATTTGTCCCAAAATAGTTGTCACAATAGAGTAGTAATTGTCTCATTAATTAAATCACTTCCCATTCAAATTTCTCCCTATTTTACCCTCAATCACCTTTCCACTTTTATCTATACACCATTTAATGAGGGACATCATAGTCTTTTTTCTCAAACCTTAATATATGCCAAACAACCTAGAATTACAATTATTTTGGGACGGAGGTAGTATCATACTTTGCAGTTGTTCATAACTATATATCTATAGTGTATGATGTTCAAATAAAAAAATATTCTACATTATTTATTTATATGTATTTAGTTGTGGTGAGCTCCTCATATGTTTGTCTTTGCAGTTAAATGGCAAATATGTGCCATATAGCGAAACCACTTGCTATTCTGCAATAGGCTTCCATCCTACGTGCTACACATCTCATTGCGTGACAATATAGTCCATAGGCAATAATGTGCCATATTTTTGGCTCGATAATCTTCTTATTGAATAAAATTTCCAGAGCACAGATGTAATTGAAACAATCTGATGATTCTATTTGAAGTGCCTGGGCACCTGACTTTGCACATGTGTTTTTCCAATAACCCTATATATATCTATAAAGTGTATCCCACTAAGTGTGTAGTTAATGTTAATTCTTTCTTCTCTCATAAAGCCACATCACCTTAATTATTTTTAGCCTTTAGATCATTCATTAAGGGTGCAAATTGCATCTCTTCTCTCTAAAAGACATCATATTTATAACCTTTAGATAATTGATCAATGTACAAAATATGTAAGCATATGAAATAAAATCGTATAGTACGTAAGAAAATTTTACCATATCTCCTATTTTAACACACAATTCACCCGCAGCCAGCGTTGCTGCGGGGTACCCATCTAGTTATATCTTCTGCCTATAAATGCTTCAATTACTGATTCCTATTGCTCATGTAGCTTACAAAAAATGACCAGCCATACCTTTGGGTGAGCTGTGAAAGGCCTTTTCCATTCCCCATTAATGTCCCAGCTATCACCCGTGTCGAGATTCTGAATGCTGATTTCCTGAGGCAGGTGGTTCTCAGAAACAGCATACACCTTTCCAGCATGCTCAAATACATTGGTGTTGCTGATGTTCTTGTTCACTTTGCCAAACCTCATCTGCATTGCATATAATTTATCCATTTCAGATTGTCTGAAAAAAAATAACATATAGTTTATTAGGCTTGTGAAGTGTTATTTTTACATAGTTGAGAATGTAGGCCGCGACGATGGCTGCAGAGTCGCCCATGATGGCAGGGAGGAAACATGGCTTCTGTCGGGTTTTCTCAATCTTTAATGTTTCAGATTGCACATATCGATTTGCATAGGAGACTGACCAAGTATCTGAACTGTTCTTTGTGAAGTAGATGGCATGGAGCATGCCCTCGCCTTCAACCCATATTTCGCTGGATTTTCCGAAGATTGAGACGGTCGAATGGAGGGCTCCAAACAGTGGGTTGGAACCTGTTGATATTTGCCACCGTTAGCTTATTATGGTCTGCAGTTCTCATGTACTACACACAATTATACTTATTTGTTGATACAGTAATAACAAGAAAAGAATGATGCCATCACCATTTCTGATATATACACCCTCTGGGAAATCTTCAGGTATCTCTCCTTCAATCTGCAGAATCTCTATGGCTTCACTGATCTCATTGACCGGTGCAAAATTGCTCTGCAGAATTGTAAAACCATTTATTTTGGTATTGATGATGGACACAATGGGGAATGAAGCAATCCTTGGATCAAGTACCTCTGATGGGAGCATAGGTTGGTCAGAAAACTTGAAGGTTGAGTCGACCAACGCATCCAAAAGCCCCTGTTTTGCTGTCTCCAGCGCCTTTGAGGCTTCGTCAATCCTGAAAGAAAGTCGCCTCTGAAGCTCCTGAAACAAAGGTCTCTGGAGAAAGAAAGGATCTGAAGATCAGGTATCTATCTTGGAGTATGTGGTATTGCAGACTAAAAACAAGAGAAGATCTAACTACATTCTGCATGAGAAGAAAATACCTTTGGGTTTGTGGCTGTGGATTTTGGCTGGGTTCTTGCACCCAGAGAAGAGGCAGGTCTGAAGGCAGGAGAGGCCTTGCAGACACATGGATGCAGAGAAGTGTATATGGAACAAGCTTTACAAAACTATAAAAATACTATACCTCATCACCCTCTTCAAAGCAGTTGATAAAATGGAACATGCAGAATGGTTCAACGTCAAACCACATAACTGATTCTGCATCACCATAACGGGGCATAACTCCTATTCTTGCATAGCTGTCCTTCTCAAACTTGATCAACCTGTTCCAGGGGATTGCGTTCTTATGGTTTGCAGGTTTAAGCCAAGAATCTTTTTAATAAAATAAGCTTGAGTGAAATACTTACTGATTGCCTCTGATAAGTCTACTGATGTCGATGGTAAGAGGTATGTCCATTATTATGTTGTACCTGCATTAGTAGAATAAAATGTGTAAATTGAACTTTTGCTTTACTGGAGACTGATAATTAATTAGAATATGTTGAAATAGATTGTAGTTTAGTCATTAAACTACAGCGAAGAGGCTCTGATTGGTACCCGGACATACTTAACAGTAACTCCTATGTCATGGCAGAGTATACATCTGTCCAGTTTGAGGTCAACTTTATGTTTTAGTTGAGCTCCATCAGCTGCCATGAAATCAAACTTCAATTGGGGTCAAACTTTGAATTTAACCTTGATAGAGAGGACAGAAGTAAATTCTAACTATACAATTAAATACCTGAGACAACTCCGACCATTAGGAAAGGCCTCTTTGCATCTGAACCAAAAATGACTAGCTCTCCTGATCCAGGAGCTACCTACATCCATTTGAACCAAGTGATTTAAAACGATTTAAATGATAAAACAAAATAGCACTAAAACATGGAGTGGTATGATTTTACTCAGAATGTGAAGTCATGTCGTGTATCATAGTTTGCAGTTGTTCATAACTATATCTGTAGTGTATCATGTTCAAATAAAAAAAATATTCTACATCATTTACTTATTTGTATTTAGTTGTGATGAGCTCCTCATATGTTTGTCTTTGCAGTTAAATGGCAAAGATGGGCCATCTAGCGAACCACTTGCTATTCGCAGGCAAGATATTATACAAAGTACAGATAATTTTATCCGTCTGCTTATGAATCTACAATAGGCTTCCATCGTACGTGCTACACATCTCATTCCGTGACAATAAAGTCCATAGGCACAAGGCAAAATTTGCTACAGGACACCAAAAGATTGCGGCATTTGCTATGAGAAGATCGTGTATTTGCTCGTGGACATTAAAAAAAGTGGTAATTAGCTGCAGGACACTCCTCCCATTATTTTATTATTTCTGGTCAAAATGGAGAGAGAAACTTTGGTTAAAGACAAGTTTGCCCATGGGCCCACTTATCAATCTCTCTTTCTTTGTTCTTCTTCTTCTTCCTCTCTTTGTCTATTCTTCTTCATCGCGAGGAGATGTGATGGGCAGCGGCGCGCGGGGGCGGGCCGGCGCTCGGCGCGCGGGGAGGTGGAAGGGATAGGGGAGAGGCGGGCGCCGACGTCCATCGCAGAGAGGCGGGCCATCGTGGCGCCGGCCGGCAGCATCTTGAGGACGGCAGCGTGAGGCCGTGGCGGCGGTTGGTCAGGCGGAGCAAGCTCTCTGCGCCTGGGGCGGGGGACAGCGGTCGCGACAGCGAGCAAGGGGAATGCGCGAGGAGTCAGCCGCCCGGGCGAGCTCTACTCCTTCGAGAGATTCCCGCGCGATGACGATGGTTGGTAGCGTTGGGAACGGCCTGGTCGCATGGAAGCGGAGCTCGCCTGGGCGGCGGTCGGCTGAGGCAGAGCTCGCGGTGGCTGGGCGGTATGGACCGTGCGGGCGGCGACGGAGGACGCGACCGGCGCCACGATTGGCCGACCCTCTCCGCCATGGCCACCGGTGCCGTCTCCCATTCCCTCCACCTCCCGCGCGCCGCCGTGCACGCCGACCGCGGCCCCGCCTTGCCACCATCTGAAGTCTTCCTCTCCGCCGCGCCCCCTCCGTGCCGCTCCCGCCGCCGCTGGAGTGCCCTCCCATCCGCGCCCGCCGCTGCTCGCCGTCGATCGGTTCCCCTCGCTGCCGTCGCGAGGAAGAATGAGAAAAGAAAAAAGAGAGAGAGGAAGAACAGTACGTTGTCTAGGGGCATTTGGTACTTACACAGCTCTTTCTCTCTCCATTTTGACACGGAAATAATAAAATAATGGGAGGAGTGTCCTGCAGCTAATTACCACTTTTTTGTAGTGTCCACGAGCAAATACACGATCTTCGGGTGTCTCACAGCAAAGGCCGCATCTTTCGGGTGTCTGTAGCAAATTTTACCTAGGCACTATTATGTGCCATATTTTTGGCTCGATAATTTTTATTGAATAATAAGCACATGAAGAAAATTGGATATTAGTAAGAAATTTTACCATATTTCCTATTTTATCACACAATTCACCCGCAGCAACGCTTGCTGGGGGTACCACCTGATTCTATCTTTTGACAGATTCACTAGCTACCTTATTCTTCTGGCCTATAAATGCTTCAATTACTGATTCCTATTGCTCATGTAGCTTACAAAAAATGACCAGCCATACCTTTGGGTGAGCTGTGAAAGGCCTTTTCCATTCCCCATTAATGTCCCAGCTATCACCCGTGTCGAGATTCTGAATGCTGATTTCCTGAGGCAGGTGGTTCTCAGAAACAGCATACACCTTTCCAGCATGCTCAAATACATTGGTGTTGCTGATGTTCTTGTTCACTTTGCCAAACCTCATCTGCATTGCATATAATTTATCCATTTCAGATTGTCTGAAAAAAAATAACATATAGTTTATTAGGCTTGTGAAGTGTTATTTTTACATAGTTGAGAATGTAGGCCGCGACGATGGCTGCAGAGTCGCCCATGATGGCAGGGAGGAAACATGGCTTCTGTCGGGTTTTCTCAATCTTTAATGTTTCAGATTGCACATATCGATTTGCATAGGAGACTGACCAAGTATCTGAACTGTTCTTTGTGAAGTAGATGGCATGGAGCATGCCCTCTCCTTCAACCCATATTTCGCTGGATTTTCCGAAGATTGAGACGGTCGAATGGAGTGCTCCAAACAGTGGGTTGGAACCTGTTGAGATTTTCCACCATTAGCTTATTATTATGGTCTGCAATTTCTCATGTACTGCACACAGTTATACTTATTTGTTGATACAGTAACAAGAAAAGAATGATGCCACCACCATTTCTGATGTATACACCCTCAGGGAAATCTTCAGGTATCTCTCCTTCAATCTGCAGAATCTCTATGGCTTCACTGATCTCATTGACTGGGGCAAAATTGCTCTGCAGAATTGTAAAACCATTTATTTTGGTATTGATGATGGACACAATGGGGAATGAAGCAATCCTTGGATCAAGTACCTCTGATGGGAGCATAGGTTGGTCAGAAAACTTGAAGGTTGAGTCGACCAACGCATCCAAAAGCCCCTGTTTTGCTGTCTCCAGCGCCTTTGAGGCTTCGTCAATCCTGAAAGAAAGTCGCCTCTGAAGCTCCTGAAACAAAGGTCTCTGGAGAAAGAAAGGATCTGAAGATCAGGTATCTATCTTGGAGTATGTGGTATTGCAGACTAAAAACAAGAGAAGATCTAACTACATTCTGCATGAGAAGAAAATACCTTTGGGTTTGTGGCTGTGGATTTTGGCTGGGTTCTTGCACCCAGAGAAGAGGCAGGTCTGAAGGCAGGAGAGGCCTTGCAGACACATGGATGCAGAGAAGCTGTCATCATTCTGCTAGTAAAAAAAAGCCTAAATCCTTCTGAATTCATGAGTGGATTTCACTCCATTTTATTGCAAATCGTGATGAAATTCCATTTGTCATCTTGGAATATCCGTCACGGAACCATCTTGGTGGCTGCCTCTCGAGCAGTTTTGGACATAGTGGGCAAGTTCTTGTTAAGCATGCTGATGACACTAATGGACTAATTTCACCAGCGTTATTATCCAATAAAAATCTTGCCAAAGGATTGGAAGTTACATTGATGCCAAAAGCTGTGGGCAAAACTCTGAATTTATCCAAATTTTTTTATGGTTTGTAAGCTTTGTTGATGCAAGTTTCTGCTGGTTCCATCAACAACTATTTTAATGTTGGTGGAGTCCAATCAATTCTTGTTGATTGCCTAAGATAGTAGGGTCAGTGCTGAATCAATGAATAACTGAATGACTTGTGATAATTATTCGAGGGTACAAATGAACTAATTAAATAAATAGTACAAATTAGAAAAAAGGATAAACAAGATTTTTCTAAGAAATTCATATATATAAAGTTTTTGCAAAAAAAAATCGCACCCTTTATAATCTCAGGAAGCATGCTTATTCTTACTCCATTCCATTTGGAGTAAAGAACACAGAAAGGTTTAGAATTTTCCAAGTTGACCTATTTTTTTTATGTTAGATAAGGACATTCCCAACCCAATGACTAGGATGATGTCCATAGCATTAAATAAGCTGCCACCTAGGATGAAAAATGATGTGGCAAGTAAATAAATGAGGAAAGAGAAAGAAACCATGTTTTGCATGAGACATAGTTTCTACACAACATCCAATACATTATGTGAGATAAGTAGCATTAAATTTAAGTATAGAATAGTGGTGTTTGTATTGGAAGAATAGTGTCTAGTACTAGTTTATTGATGATGTGGAGTTTATGAAAACTATGTCTAGTGTCTTGGGTTGGGAATGGCCTAAGAGAGCATGACCTTCACCGAGCCAAGTTTCCACTTTTCTGCTAAACAAACTGATTGATCGATGAAACTTAGCGCCTCATCTTGTTGACACCAATTGATTAGTTAAAACTAATGAATGACAACTAGCCCCCAAAATCTTGTTTAAACTAAAAATGGCATCGGTGCTTGGAGATTCTCCTCACAGATCTGTTTTGGATGGTAATGCTAAGAACCTAGTACATAATTAGCTATACTAACCACACACCAGATTCATGCTTCGACACACAAGCTAATGAGATATGGAAAACATAAACAACAAAAACATCACATCTCCCATTGTCCTAGTGAAGGGGCATGTCAAGTGTAGGCTTGGAATGTACAGGGAATATACTAGCAACGAGGCGACTGCTATTTGACAATGCTTTGGGAGTAACAATTTTGATTATTTTTAATTAAATTTCTTTATGGTCTAAGTTGCATAAAACCATCGGGGTTTTGACACGTGATACATAACCTCATATATTATGGCCATAAAGTTCTATAAAACCATACTCCCTCTATCCCATAATATAAGGCACAACCATTTTTTAGATATTCCATAATATAAGGTATGCATGCATGCAAGCAATTAATTATGACCTCTTCATCATTAAATTATTACTTTTTTAAATCCTCCACTCTCATGTTCTCTAGTTCTATTGGATGCATGTATTATATTTATTAGAATGATCCAAGCTATAATATGATAATAATTATTTCTTAGTTTTTGAGTTAGAGATGGTTATGCCTTATATTTTGGAATGGAGGGAGTACCATTTATCATTTTGAATTTGATCTATCACACTTTTGGCTTCTATAGTCACATCTCAAATTTATGAGTTTTTTCATCTATCATATAAATGTTATATTTATGTAAGTAAAGCTTTTTAAAATTTTGATATAGGAGTATGTCAAATTGGTTAACGGTGTGGTTTTGTAAAATTTTACGACCATATTACATGGGGTTATATACCTCATACCAAAATTTTGGTTGTTTTGTGCAACTTTAACTATAACAGATAGGGTTTCATGAAATTTACTCATTATTTTTCACGAACAAGACTAACATTTTGTTGCTTGGCTATTAGCATAATTGGCTTAACAAGTGGCTTGAGAGCTAGTAGGATCGATCCATTATGCTAACGGGCCAAGCTACCATCTCCTCTCGACTTATTACATATGAACGCAAGTTTGGAAAACATTTGTTTCGAAATGTACTTTCATAATTTCATCGGGCTATATAAAGCAACTGAAATTTGTGGTCAAAACTGCATTTTAAACATGATGTCAGTCTCGACAACTGGTATTTCCTCAAGATCGAAGGGAGTTCCCTTTTGCTGTTTAAACTATTATTTAATAACTTTAAAATACGTATGATCCAAGGTTGCATCAGTTTCAAACGTTTACATCACCCCCAAAAAAAAAGGCGTGGATTTTAGTTTGGTTTTTCTATTAGCATGCTTTTCAAACTATTAAATAGTGTGTTGCTTGCAAACTCTTTTATGAAGTTATTTTAAAATATAAAATAATATATTTTTCAACTTTGTAATAATTTAAACATAACTAATTAATTATACGCTAAAGGTTTTTTTTACGTGCGCTGACTTATCTTATCTTAGTATATCTCAAACTGTTTACGTTATTTAGAAACTAGTACTAGAACCAACTTCCTCAATACATACACCAATAATCCTTTAGATCTTATTCGGTTTAGAGGGGATTGAGGGGGAATAATTCCACACCACAATAGGTGTGGAATAAATCCCCTCCAATCCCTTCCTCACATGGGTTAACCAAACAAGGCCTTACGGAACCCAGGAAATATTACTAGAACCAACTTCCTCAATACATATACCAATAATTCAATGTACTAATTTTATACCATCCCTCTCAAATTGAGATTAGCTCCCTCTCGGATTGAGATCAGACTTAGGACTGCACGTATTTTCAGCCGTTCCTTTTGATGATTAACGGTCCAGATTGACATCTACAGTATCAACCATTGTACTACCTCCGTTTTTTAATAGATGACGCCGTTGACTTTTTCTCACATGTTTGACCATTCGTCTTATTCAAAAAATTTACGTAATTATAATTTATTTTGTTATGAGTTGTTTTATCATTCATAGTACTTTAAGTGTGATTTTTATCTTATACATTTGCATAAAATTTTTGAATAAGACGAATGGTCAAACATACGAGAAAAAGTCAACGGCGTCATCTATTAAAAAACGGAGGGAGTAATATTTTATTCTATAGCACTTTTGGTACAGTGGTTTGACTAATCTGCGCCGTCCGATTCAGATCAAATGGTAGCTGCTATGATTGCATAAGTTACAGACAGTACTACGACTGCAACTCATCCAAGTCCATCTCTCTCGTTTCATATCTTGAGTATTGTGTAGAGATGTACTCTATTGTATAAAAGGCAGAATATAGGAGATATAAACAATGGGAAAGAAAAGAGCAAAAAGATCGTTCTTTTTAGGGTTTGAGGGGGAACAAGCCAGTGAGAGATACGGTGCATTTGTATGCAATGCACTTTTGGAACATGATTTGATTCATGAAGTTTAGCAAATTCCTCCTCAATTCCATTTCTCAATTCTGTCTTCATACCAAATGATTTTTGACATTTTTTTCAATGATGTTATATTGCTTTCAGATTTAAGTAAATTTCAAAAAACACCGGGTTTTTAGTCAAAGTTGAGGAAAAAATTGATATTATAACGTGTGGTACATAACCACATATTTTATGGTCTCAGTGTTTCATAAAACCCCACCTTAATTGAAATCTTGATAAATTTCAGCATATATCAAACAAAATTTTTAAAGTAGTAATGGATTACACTATCAATCTTAGTGATTTAACAATTAAAATATTTCGAAATTTAAGTAATTTCATGCTCAAATTGCATAAGGGTGGGGTTTTGTGAAGCTTTAAGCATGTGGTTTTCTACAATTCTGACCATAAATCAGGCGGTCAGACCGGCGCAACTACTTCGGTCAGACCGTGATCCATGGATTTCGAGGGTAACTTTTATTTCCGCTAAAAGTTTACGGTTTTTGGGTATACCAACCATTCACCCCCCTCTGGTTGGCTTAGTTCTTGTGTTTCGATCTTACATTTGGGAGTAACAATTTTGATTATTTTAAAGTAAAGGTTTATGGTCTAAGTTGTATAAAATCATGGGGTTTTCGTTGAATTTATAAGGACATAATGATTTAATTTATTCCATAAATAATCCATAAAAAAATCATGACAATGCATATTTTATTTTGATTATTTTTAAGTAAAGGTTTATGGTCTAAGTTGTATAAAATCATGGGGTTTTTTGTTGAATTTATAAGTACATAATGATTTAATTTATTCCATAAATAATCCATAAATAAATCATGATATTGCATATGTAAACTAGCATGACGCATATCCAGGCGAGGCGAGCGAGTGCACATGTGTTCCCCCTCTTCTCTCTACCTCACATGCTTCAAGTGGCTAGGACGAGGTCCCCCTCTCCTAGAATAAGTAAGGTGGTACTAAACTCCCCATACATGTCATCCCATGAGGTGGGCTTTTGTGATTTTCCAAAGAATTAATCTTCGAATGGGCTAAGGCCCATCTATTAATTCCAACAGTTTTGACACGTGACACATAATCACATATATTATGGCCATAAAGTTTCATAAAACCATACCATTTATCATTTTGAATTTGATCTATCACACTTTTGGCTTCTATAGTCGCTTTTTAAAATTTTGAGATAGGGGTATGCCAAATTGGTTAACGGTGTGGTTTTGTAAAATTTTACGACCATATACCTCATACCAAAAAATTGGTTGTTTTGTGCAACTTTAACTATAATAGATAGGTTTCATGAAATTTATTTTTTTTTTCACGAAAAAGGACTAACATTTTGTTGCTTGGCTGTTAGCATAGTTGGCTTAACAAGTGGTTGAGAGCTAGTAGGATCGATCCATTATGCTAACGGGCCAAGCTACCATCTCCTCTCGACTTATTATGAACGCAAGTTTGAAAAACATTTGTTTCGAAATGTACTTTCATAATTTCATCGGGCTATATAATGCAACTGAAATTTGTGGTTAAAACTGCATTTTAAACATGATGTCAGTCTCGACAACTGGTATTTCTCAAGATCGAAGGGAGTTCCCTTTTGCTGTTTAAACTGTTATTGATAACTTAAAAACAAATATGATTAAAGGTTGAATCAGTTTGAAACGTTTACATCACCCAAAAAAATATAAGGTGTGGATTTTAGTTTGGTTTTTCTATTAGCATGCTTTTCAAAATGTTAAACAGTGTGTTGCTTGTAAACCCTTTTATGAAGTTATTTTAAAATATCAAATAAATATATTTTTCAACTTTGTAATAATTTAAACATAAATAATTATACGCTAATGGCTTTTGTTTTACATGTGCTGACTTATCTTATCTTAGTATATCTCAAACCGTTTACATTATCTAACTAGTAATAGAACCAACTTCCTCAGTACATACACAAATAATCCTTCAGGCCTTGTTCGGTTTAGAGGGGACTGAGGGAGAATAATTCCACACCACAATAGGTTTAGAATAAATCCCCTCCAATCCCTCTCTCATAGGGATTAACGGTCTTATGGAATCCAGAAAATATTACTAGAACCAACTTCCTCAATACCTACACCAATAATTCAATGTGCTAATTTTATACCATCCCTCTCGAATTGAGATTAGCTCCCTCTCGGATTGAGATCAGACTTAGGACTGCACGTATTTTCAGCCGTTCCTTTTGATGATTAACGGTCCAGATTGGCATCTACACTGATCAACCATCGTAATATTTTATTCTATAGCACTTTTGGTACAGTGCTTTGACTAATCTGCGCCGTCCGATTCAGATCAAATGGTAGCTGTTACGACTGCATAAGTTACAGTCAGTACTACGACTGCAACTCATCCAAGTCCATCTCTCTCGTATCATATCTTGAGTATTGTGTAGAGATGTACTCTATTGTATAAAAGACAGAGAGATAGGAGATATAAACAATGGGAAAGAAAAGAGCAAAAATATCATTCTTTTTAGGGTTTGAGGGGAACAAGCCAGTGAGAGATACGGTGCATTTGTATGCAATGCACTTTTGGAACATGATTTGATTCCTGAAGTTTAGCAAATTCATCCTCAATTCCATTTCTCAATTCTGTCTTCATGCCAAATGAGTTTTGACATTTTTTTTCAATGATGTTATATTGCTTTCAGATTTAACTAAATTTCAAAAAACACCGGGTTTTTGTCAAAGTTGAGGAAAAAATTGGTATTATAACGTGTGGCACATAACCACATATTTTATGGTCTCGGTGTTTCATAAAACCCCACCTTAATTGAAATCTTGATAAATTTCAGCATATCTCAAACAAAATTTTTAAGGTAGTAATGGATTACATTATCAATCTCAGTGATTTAACAATTAAAATATTTCGAAATTTAAGTAATTTCATGCTCAAATTGCATAAGGGTGGGGTTTTGTGAAGCTTTAAGCATGTGGTTTTCTACAATTCTGACCATAAAACTTGGGCTTTTCTAAAATTTACTCTTTAGATTTTGATCCAACGATCAGATTGAAGTTTTTTGCAGTTCTACAGGTTAGTTTCTTTTTTAAAAAAATTTAGTGCATGTCAGATTGAAATTTCGTTAGATTCCAACAATTTCATCCGTTACTTTTCGTGTTTCTTGGGAAAAAAAAATCGGGGCTACATCTAGAACCTCTGTTTCAAGGTGCACATCACAAGGATTTGAAATTGGGAAGTTCTAACGATTGTTGTTTGAAATGGTTCGCTGACTTTGCTGTTCATGATACTATACTGTAGCACACTCTATTGCGGTAGTGTAGCAGCCTGCTTGCATGCTTGATGTGCATATTAGAATGATTTTCAATGTCATTTGTTTTCATTTTTTCTGCCGTGTTTGTTCTCCTGTTTTGAAAAAAAAGAAAACAATCATTTAGATCTCCTATGATCGATGCCATCCCGATCCTACAGGTTTGAAAGAAAAACTGAAACTATGGCTGTGTTTAGTTCCCTTCGAACTTCCAAAAATTCTATCACATCAAATATTTGGACATATAAATGGAGCGTTAAATGTGAAAAAAAAACCAATTGCATACTTTGCATGTAAATTATGAGACGAATCTTTTTAGCCTAATTACGCCATGATTTAATAAGCTGGTGCTACAGTAAACATTTGTTAATGACAGATTAATTAGGTTTAATAGATTCGTTTCGCTGTTTGCAAGCGGAATCTGTAATTTGTTTTGTTATTAGTCTACGTTTAATATTTTAAATGTGTGTCCGTATATATTAATTTTTTTTTGATAAGTAACTAAACACGGCCTATGGAAGACATGTAAATAGAATGGATGTGAACTAACAGCCATGCATTGGACCGAGTGCAACAACCACAAAAGCTAGTCATGTGGTCACTAAAAGCTGAAAATTAAAGGACTAGTGAGATATTGATAGGGTGGTCGGCCTGTTAATTATGGTGACTGTGGTGTCAAAAATCACACAATGAAAGGAAGTAGTATGTCAAGAAGAAACAAGCTAGTTTGCTGGTAGAATCATGACGAAGAACAAAGATTGTTTGCTAGTAGAATCATGGAGGAGGAGCAAAAGTTGTAACCAAATATTAGTGTGTGCACTATATGTTTGAGAGGAGCATCAGAAAGTTATCTGCTATGATGTGTACCAAAAGTTATCACTAGGACACCGTGAAGCAAAATCAGGAGGAGTCAATCACGCAACAGGGAATAACTTAGATGGTTTGACTCCGCTCCCTTCTGTGCGCTCCCGTCCCTGGGCGACACGGACGGCGCCCCAAAACCCACCGCCGTCACCACGCTCTCCCTCCACCCTCCACCTCGCTGCCGCCTGAGCGACCCATCGGCAAGCCATGCGTCTGCAAGGACGGCGGCGGCGAGGCTCTCTCTCACCCGAAGGATGCAACAGCGGGGACACCGGTGCGCTAGAGCTGTCCCTCCGGCGAGAGGCCGGTGGGCAGCGGCGCGACCCGGCTGCTGTGGTGGGTGGTGGTATGGAGCTCGGGCGACATCAGTTTGACTATGGCGGCTGCTGGATTTGGCGCCCATGGCCAGATCCGGTGGCCTGTGAGTGGCACCGGTGAGGTGCTGTGGAGGGCGAAGTGACGACGGCAGCAGGGGTTGGCGATGACGACGACAGGATTGGCGATGGCGGTCATCTTGCTGTGGCAGATGCTGATCTTGCTGGGAGGCAGCGCCCGTGACAGGGAGTGGCGGCGGCAAGCCCTCCTGGCGAGGAGGCGACAGCCCATTACCGGAGCTGGCCCCACGGGCCGCCTTCGGCCGTATCCGACCGAAGCACAGCCAGTGCAGCGAACTGACGGCGGCTACGTTGGGGTGGAGCGGAGGCGGCGTGGCATGAGGAGGTGCGGCCGGCGGCAGCGGAGGCCAATGCGGCTAGCCTAGGTGTGGGAGTCCCTGGACTTGGCAGTGGTGGAGTTGAGGCGGTGTGAGTCTGGCGGTGCTACGAGCAGCGGAGGCGCGACCGGCAGTGACAGAGGCCGGCTCGGCGTGCCGGTAGGGGACGCCGGTGCAGTAGTGCCCACGCGTCAACGGAGGTTAGACGGTGGTGGAGCATTGGAGCATCAGCTGTGGATTAGCAGGTAGCAGGAAACGGGTGAAAACCTAATATGGTCTTGGCTGGGCCGGCAATGGCGGCGTTTTCGAGCGTCATTTTCCCTCTCGAGGACATTGTCATGTCATCCCCTTTTCCTCTAGTGGGACTGCCAGGTGAAAACCCACTCTTGGTTCTCTTTGAGACCTTGACGGATAGCGGCGGCCAGTCCTTCGTCGCTCCTCTCCCTGGAGATGTCGTCTTGGCAATCCTCTTGTCAAAACCTCAAAAGCATATAGTGCAAGCTCACTCGAGATGTCATGTCCTCTCGTGTCGGTGTCCTAGCTTGTGCAAGTGGGCCATGTCGGAGGGCCTAGGGGGAGAGTGGTTCCATCTTTTCTCTTACCCTCTCTCCCTCAATCCCAAAGATGTGGCTAGAGGTGTTCGGGTTTCCTAGGAGTGAAAACGGAACAGATTCGGACGGATAGTGGTCATAACATATCCTAAACAATATTTTTTAAGCGAATTCAGAGCAGGTGAGGATAGTGTACGGATGCGGAGCGGATTGTTTCGGATGTCGGAAATGGTTCGGAGTCGGTGCGGAATCAGTTTAGAAATGGATTAAATTTATCGGATGTTACGTGTATATGCAATCAATGCGACATCGAGTTAACAATCCATGGAACAATAATACAATACTGAATAAATGACCAATCGTAATAATTATATGATTAAGTGCTAAACAATATGAATATATGATTGATGCCCATAATATAAAAAATATAGCTACTTGAGTGTGACATGAGACGATAAAAGCCTTAGACTAAAAAATCTATGATAGTTGATGAATTAGGGCATTGGATATACCAACTTATGTTATATGCAATAGATAGAGTGGTTATATATGTTGATAATTTCGGATTATCCGACAAACGGCTTATCGGATAATCCGACAAAAATGTCAGATAATCCGCATCCGCATCCGCATCCGTATCCGTGTCGGATAAGCCCGTACCATATCCTTGTTTCGGAAGGATGCAGAGCGGATCGGATCGGATGGGATATTATCCGATCCGTTTTCACCCCTAGGGTTTCCAATGTTAGGGTTGGTTTTTGGGTCATCTCGGTTGTAGTTCCTTTGTTGGACTAGCGGCGGTTGGTCCGGTGCTAGCCTTCTCTAAGGCTGTGTTTAGGTGCTATCAGTGCGTGGGTGATGGATATTTTTTTCTTCTTTCCTAGCTATTGCCTCCCAAGGCTAGAATTTTTCTCCTGCTCTATTCAATAAATCTTCACGCTGTTTGGTGTGAATCATTCAAAAAAAAATCACGTAACAGATAATTTCCTCTATGTACATTGTCACCAGCCGGGTGTTGGTGGTGCTTCAGCGGCAAGTGGGCAAAAGGGATGGTTGCTTAGGGGATGGCAGATGCAATCGCTGCTGCCCTCAAGCATATGGAAGAGGGCTCCTCGCCGTCCAGCAACGAGATTCTAAACACGCCTGAAAAAAAACTTTTGTTTAATTGATGCCTAATCTTCGGATTACAATTCATAATGCTTATATACCGGTTCATGCGAGGATGCTAATGTGCCACCAGCCTTTTAGTGTGCTCAATATAGGTCCTCTTGATTAATCCCCAATCATCAAAAAAAAAAAGTGTTCCTACGAACCAAAAATAAAAAAAGGCCAGCTCAATTTCATCGAACAAATGCGTCAAGCTGCCCGCAATATTCACATCCACGGCACCAAATTCCTCATCCATATTTGCTCCCGCCCCAATTCCCCATCCACATTTATAGACCAGGAACAAGAACACAATAATATCCATATCAATATGTCAAAGATGAGAACAACTACATCACAAATCAAGAATAGGCTATTTACACTTATTCAACAACTCATCAACAACACCAGAACCACATCAATGATCGCAATCCTTCAGCCATTTATTATACTTTCAAGGTATGACCAGCAGAAACAAACCAGGCTCAACATCAACAACATTCTCGATCGTCCTCTCCACTGTCGTCACCCTCCAGCCACACCTGCTAGATCTGACCATCAAGGAGAAGAGGAGGCACACTAAGGTTAGCCCATCATATCACATGACTTTTACAGGTTAGCAGCACACTTCCATGCTTGTTATACTGATCTGTAGCTGATAAACAAATCCTTCATAACCTTAGTGCCAAAAAAGTCCTCTCCAGAAACAGTTAATGATTATAGGCCAATCTCACTGATAGTTATCAGTTTAAAGGTATTAACCAAATTGATGGCAGATAGGTTGCAGAGTGTAATGCCTAAGCTGGTTCATGAGAATCAATATGGCTTCATTAAGGGCAAAACAATTCAAGATTGTTTAGCATGGTCTTTTGAGTATATGCATCAATATCAACAATCAAAGAGAGAAATAATCTTGTTAAAGCTTGACTTTGAAAAGGCTTTTGATTCTATAGAGCACTCTACCTTGATATCCATTATGAAAAGTATGGGTTTTCATGATAAGTGGCTGCAGTGGGTATAGATGATTTTTTCTTCGGCACATTCTTCAGTTCTGCTCAATGGGGTACCTAGAAATTCTTTTAAATGCATTAGAGGGGTTAGGCAAGGAGATACACTTTCACCCTTGCTCTTTGTTCTTGGTGTTGAATTAATACAAAGAATAGTTAACAAAGCTTGCTCCCTAGGTTTGTTGTTCAAGCCAATTAATGAACTTGATGAAAGGGGTTTCCTAGTAATCTAGTATGCAGATGACACTTTAATTCTCCTCAAAGCATCACAGAGAGAGGTTTTTTGTTTCAAGGCTTTGTTGAACTCTTTTGCACATTCTACTGGCCTCAAAGTAAATTACCATAAGTCCTGTTTCTACCCAATCAATCTGTCTCATGAGAATGCTGAGCTTTTTGCTAGTATACTTGAGTGTATCATAGGTACAATGCCTTTTACTTACCTGGGTTTGCCTATGGGGACAACTAGACCAAGGGTAGTGGACTTTGCACCATTGGTAGACAGGGTTGAGAGAAGATTGACAGCTAGCCCACAATTTTTGCCACATGGAGGCAAACTCACTTTGATCAACTCTGTGATTTCCTCAATCCCAACATATTATATGTGTTCTTTGCAGTTGCCTGTTTCAGTGGTTAAAGCTATTGATATTGTAAGGAAAAACTGCCTCTGGAGGGGAAACAACCCAAACTCAACTAGAAGATCTCTTGCTTCTTGGGATTTGGTGTGTAGACCGAAGGAAAAAGGTGGCCTAGGAGTCAGTAACTTAAGAATTCAAAACACAACACTTCTGCTTAAACACCTGGTCAAATTTTACAAAGGGCGGGATCTGCCATGGGTTCAACTGATCTGGAATTCTTATTATGACTCCAAAGTGCCCCATTTAGTTTGGAATAAAGGCTCTTTTTGGTGGAGAGATATAGTGGTTCTGTCTGATATCTTCAGGGGAATTTCAAAACGCTTCATCAGGACAGGATCCTCAGCTATTTTGTGGGATGATTTTTGGAATGACAAGATTAGGTGCACTGCATTCCCAGCTTTGTGTATGGTTGCTTTGGATAGATCCCTCTCTGTTAATCAAATGTGCTCTATTCCTCTTGAGGATTGCTTTTTGCTGCCTCTGAACACCCAAGCCTATGGAGAATTCATCATTCTAGAGGAGGAATTGTCCTCTCTCTCTTTGCAGAATGACAAGGGTGATGATTGGTCTTTCATCTGGAAATCTGACAACTACACAGCCAAGAGGTTTTATAAGCTCACTTTCTCAAATGTGCAAGTGCCAAGACCTTTTGTTTGGATCTGGAAAACAAGATGTGTAATGAAGATAAAAGTTTTTGCTTGGCTCTTGTTTAGAGATAGACTCAACACAAGTGATATGCTTGATCGACGGCACTGTGCAAAGGAGAATGATGATCTCACTTGTGAGTTATGGCTGAATAATATCAGAGAGACAAGAGAGCATCTTTTGTTCTTCTTCCCCTTCAGTTAGCAGTGCTGGCAGCATTTGGGAATTGTGTGGAACTCTGGTCTCAATTCAATTTCTTTCAGATGGTGGTTTTGGCCCGCATTCAGTTCAACCGGAAGGGTTTTTTTGGATATTTTCTTTATTGCTGCTTGGCACATTTGGAAGCAAAGAAATGAGAAAATCTTTCAAAATGAGCTTCCCTCATTCAGTTCTTGGAGGGCTTTATTCAAGGCCGATGTTCTTCTGCATATGTGCAGAATAAAGGATCCCCTTAAACGTATAGTTTTTGACTGGTTACAAACAGTATAATCATTTTGTTTCCTTCTCAGTCTCTTGTAATTTGTAAATAACTTTTTTATCCCTTTTATAAAATCACACTGCGAGGCAATGTCCTGGCAGTATTTCCAGTAAAAAAAAAAAGGAGAAGAGGAGGCCGCCGCCGCTCACCGGAGGGTATTTCACTATTTCTCTCTGTCTTTTCTTTCATTTTGGCCGTCTAGGTTGATTTAACACATACTCTTGTATTTTTTGTCTTTGTTATATCTGCTAGCACCTATCACCTGAACCTTTGTAGCTTGAGTCTGCTTGCCTTCTTTAATGGTGTCCAAGAAACCTCTCCTTGGTATCCATTTTGTGCACATCATATAATACAATATCTACAAAAACACATCATAATGCCACCAATATAAACTCTCTTGGTGGGAATGTTGGAATATCCCATGCCAGCAAACAGCACACATGACAGGCACTATTAATAGGTCAATGTATTATATATGTCTCTCTCAGATACAACCATGGGAAGAACAGCCATCATTTGCCACTCTTACACTATAGGCTTGAGAGGCGACAGGAACTAGCACAATACATGCCATTTTTTTGCTATTTGGAGCGAACCTCAACCAAGTGATTTTTTAAGTAACAAGTAAGGAAAAATATTCACATATTGTCTGTATTCTTCTGGTTTGATATGTGCCTACCCAATATCAGCTTTGTTTCATGGTTCAAATACACTGTTCAATTCCTTTGTGTATTCTGATCTGTTTGGCCGGCCGGCGTGTTCAATTGTTCGGCTATTGGTAAGTATACCACAAGCCGGCTGTGTTTGCAATCCCATTTTCCCAACCCCTCTGGAGCATTGGAGCATCAGCTGTAGATTAGCAGGTAGCAGGAAACGGGTGAAAACCTAACATGGTCTTGGCTGGGCCGACAATGGCAGCGTTTTCGAGCGTCATTTTCCCTCTCGAGGACATTGTCATGTTGTCCCCTTTTCCTCTAGTGGGACTGCCGGGTGAAAACCCACTCTTGGTTCTCTTTGAGACCTTGACGGATAGCGGCGGCCGGTCCTTCATCACTCCTCTCCTTGGAGATGTCGTCTTGGCAGTCTTCTTGTCAAAACCTCCCAAGCATCTAGAGCAAGCTCACTCGAGATGTCATGTCCTCTCGTGTCGGCGTCCTAGCTTGCGCAAGTGGGCCACGTCGGAGGCCTAGGGGGGGAGTGGTTCCATCTTTTCTCTTACCCTCTCTCCCTCAATCCCAAAGATGTGGCTAGAGGTGTTCGGATTTCCTAGGGGTGAAAACGGAGTGGATTCGGACGGATAGTGGTCACAACATATCCTAAACAAGATTTTTTAAGCAAATTCAGAGCGGGTGCGGATAGTGTACGGATGCAGATGCGGAGTGGATTGTTTCGGATGTCAGAAATGGTGCGGAGTCGGTGCGCAATCGGTGTATAATCGGATTAAATTTATCGGATATTATGTGTATATGCAATCAATGCGACATTGAGTTAACAATCCATGGAACAATAATACAATAATCAATAAATGACCCATCGTAATAATTATATGATTAAGTGCTAAACAATATGAATACATGATGTCCATAATATAAAAAATATAGCTACTTGAGTGTGACATGAGACGATAAAAGCCTTAGACTAAAAAATCTATGTTAGTTGATGAATTAGGGCATTGGATGTACCAATTTATGTTATATGCAATATATAGAGTGGTTATATATGTTGATAATTTTGGATTATCCGACAAACGGCTTATCGGATAATCCGACAAAAATGTCAGATAATCCGCATCTGCATCCGTATTCGTATCGGATAAGCCCATACCATATCCTTGTTTCGGAAGAATTTGGAGCGGATCGGATCGGATCGGATATTATCCGATCCATTTTCACCCCTAGGGTTTCCAATGTTAGGGTTGGTTTTTGGGTCATCTCGGTTATAGTTCCTTTGTTGGACTAGCGGCGGCCGATCCGGTGCTAGCCTTCTCTAAGGCTGTGTTTAGGTGCTGTCAGTGCGTGGGTGATGGATATTTTTTCTTCTTTTCTGGCTATTGCCTCCCATGGCTCTAGCCTTGTAATTTTTCTCCTGCTCTATTCAATGAATCTTCGCGTTGTTTGGTGCGAATAGTTCAAATTAAAAAAAAAATCACGTAACAGATAATTTCCTCTATGTACATTGTCACCAGCCAGGTGTTGGTGGTGCTTTAGCGGCAAGGCGAAGCGGCAAGTGGGCAAAAGGAATGGTTTCTTAGGGGATGGCGGATGTAATCGCCGTTGCCCTCAAGCACATGGAAGAGGGCTCCTCGCCATCCAGCAACAAGATTCTGAACACGCCTGAAAAAAAACTTTTGTTTAATTGATGCCTAATCTTCGGATTACAGTTCATAATGCTTATATACCGGTTCATGCGAGGATGCTAATGTGCCACAAGCCTTCTAGTGTGCTCAATATAGGTCGTCTTGATTAATCCCCAATCATAAAAAAAAAATGTGTTCTTAACCTTAGTGCCAAAAAAGTCCTCTCCAGAAACAGTTAATGATTATAGGCCGATCTCACTGATGGGTATCAGTTTAAAGGTATTAACCAAATTGATGGCAGATAGGTTGCAGAGTGTAATGCCTAAGCTGGTTCATGAGAATCAATATGGCTTTATTAAGGGCAAAACAATTCAAGATTGTTTAGCATGGTCTTTTGAGTATATCCATCAATATCAACAGTCAAAGAGAGAAATAATCTTGTTAAAGCTTGACTTTGAAAAAGCTTTTGATTCTATAAAGGACTCTACCTTGATATCCATTATGAGAAGTATGGGTTTTCATGATAAGTGGCTGCATTGGGTACAAATGATTTTTTCTTCGGCACATTCTTTAGTTCTGCTCAATAGGGTACCTGGAAATTCTTTTAAATGCATGAGAGGGGTTAGGCAAGGAGATCCACTTTCACCCTTGCTCTTTGTTCTTGGTGTTGAATTACTACAGAGAATAGTTAACTAAGCTTGCTCCCTAGGTTTGTTGTCCAAGCCGATTAATGAACTTGATGAAAGGGGTTTTCCAGTAATACAGTATGCAGATTACACTTTAATTCTCCTCAAAGCATCATAGAGAGAGGTGTTTTGTTTCAAGGCTTTGTTGAACTCTTTTGCACATTCTACTGGCCTCAAAGTAAATTACCATAAGTCCTATCTCTACCCAATCAATCCGTCTCTTGAGAATGCTGAGCTATTTGCTAGTCTGCTTGGGTGTACTATAGGTACAATGCCGTTTACTTACCTGGGTTTGCCTATGGGGACAACTAGACCAAGGGTAGTAGACTTTGCACCATTGGAAGACAGGGTTGAGAGAAGATTGGCAGCTAGCTCACAATTTTTGCCACAGGGAGGGAGACTCACTTTGATCAACTCTGTGCTTTCCTCAATCCCAAAATATTACATGTGTTCTTTGCAGTTGCCTGTTTCAGTGGTTAAATCTATTGATACTACAAGGAAAAACTGCCTTTCGAGGGGAAACAACCCAAACTCAACTAGAAGATCTCTTGCTTCTTGGATTTGGTGTGTAGACCAAAGGAAAAAGGTGGCTTAGGAGTCATTAACTTAAGAATTCAAAACACATCACTTCTGCTTAAACATCTAGTCAAATTTTACAAAGGGCAAGATCTGCCATGGGTTCAACTGATCTGGAATTCTTATTATGACTCCAAAGTGCCCCATTTAGTTTGGAATATAGGCTCTTTTTGGTGGAGAGATATTGTGGCTCTGTCTGATATCTTCTGGGGAATTTCAAAATGCTTCATCAAGACAGGATCCCCAGCTCTTTTCTAGGATGATTTTTGGAATGATAAGATTAGGTGCACTGCATTCCCAGCTTTATGTATGGTTGCTTTGGATAGATCCCTCTCTGTTAATCAAATGTGCTCTATTCCTCTTGAGGATTGCTTCTTGCTGCCTCTGAACACCCAAGCCTATGGAGAATTCATCATTCTAGAGGAGGAATTGTCCTCTCTCTCTTTGCAGAATGACAAGGGTGATGATTGGTCTTTCATCTGGAACTCTGACAAGTACACAACCAAGAGGTTTTATAAGCTCACTTTCTCGAATGAGCAAGTGCCAAGACCTTTTTGTTTGGATATGGAAAACAAGATGTGTAATGAAGATAAAAGTTTTTGCTTCGCTCTTGTTTAGAGATAGACTCAACACAAGGGATATGCTTGATCGACGGCACTGTGCAAAGGAGAATGATGATCTCACTTGTGAGTTATGCCTGAATAATATTAGAGAGACAAGAGAGCATCTTTTCTTCTTCTTCCCCTTCAGTCAGCAGTGCTGGCAGCATTTGGGATTTGTGTGGAACTCTGGTCTTAATTTCTTTCAAATGGTGGTTTCGGCCCGCATTCAGTTCAACCGGAAGGGTATTTTTTGGAAATTTTCTTTATTGCTGCTTGGCACATGTGGAAGCAAAGAAATGAGAAAATCTTTCGAAATGAGCTTCCCTCATTCAGTTCTTGGAGGGCTTTATTCAAGGCCGATGTTCTTCTGCATTTGTGCATAATGAAGGATCCCCTAAAACATACAGTTTTTGATTGGTTACAAATAGTATAATCATTTTGTTTCCTTTTCGGTCTCTTGTAATTTGTAAATAACTTTTTTATTCCTTTTATAAAATCACACTGCGAGGCAAAGTCTTGGCAGTATTTCCAGTAAAAAAAAAGGAGAAGAGGAGGCCACCGCTGCTCACCGGAGGGTATTTCACTATTTATCTGTCTTTTCTTTCATTTTGGCCGTCTAGGTTGATTTAACACATACTCTTGTATTTTTTGTCTTTGTTATATCTGCTAGCACCTATCACCTGAACCTTTGTAGCTTGAGTCTGCTTGCCTTCTTTAATGGTGTCCAAGAAACCTCTCCTTGGTATCCATTTTGTGCACATCATATAATACAATATCTACAAAAACACATCATAATGCCACCAATATAAACTCTCTTGGTGGGAATGTTGGAATATCCCATGCCAGCAAACAGCACACATGACAGGCACTATTAATAGGTCAATGTATTATATATGTCTCTCTCAGATACAACCATGGGAAGAACAGCCATCATTTGCCACTCTTACACTATAGGCTTGAGAGGCGACAGGAACTAGCACAATACATGCCATTTTTTTGCTATTTGGAGCGAACCTCAACCAAGTGATTTTTTAAGTAACAAGTAAGGAAAAATATTCACATATTGTCTGTATTCTTCTGGTTTGATATGTGCCTACCCAATATCAGCTTTGTTTCATGGTTCAAATACACTGTTCAATTCCTTTGTGTATTCTGATCTGTTTGGCCGGCCGGCGTGTTCAATTGTTCGGCTATTGGTAAGTATACCACAAGCCGGCTGTGTTTGCAATCCCATTTTCCCAACCCCTCTCCCTCGTTTTCCGCGCACACGCTTTTCAAACTATTAAACGGTGCATTTTTTATAAAAAGTTTTTATACGAAAGTTGTTTAAAAAAAATCATATTGATCTATTTTTGAAAAGAAATTAGCAAATACTTAATTAATCACGTGCTAATGGATCACTCCGTTTTCCGTGCGGGGAGTTTAGTTCCGAACTTCCCATATCCGAACACAAACGGCTCGATTTCTGAACATACTTCATCTTCCTTCTTCCATACCTCTACGCTCAACTATACTGCAAGCAGAGCACAAAATTCCCATCTATACCACGCAGTTCCCAAACCAGCTATACAACGCTCCAGTCAATATCTGATAAAATTATTTCGTTTTGAATTATTTTGTCCTGTATGTCTATTAAGAGGCACCGTCAAGAGGTGGAGAAATTTTGCAAGTCTAATTTGTCATGATACATACAAGTGTTTCTATTCTCTCCTTTTGATTTCGGCTGTCCCGGTCATAGTTCAGTACTAATTATACTTTTTTGTTATATCCCTGTAAATTTCGTTCTAGTTAGTGTCTTCTTCCTTTGTGTAATTGATGAACCCAATAATTTGAGAGAGGTTCTGATCCTTGGAGATATATAAAAAATAATCCAGTTATGAAAGAAAAGGGTAGAACTCGCCACAGATATAAACAGAGGGGGAAAACAAAAAATTCCCGATCCATCCATTTTGTGGTTTGCAAGTTTTGTATTTTTTAGGATAACGGAAACTTTTATTGAACTTAGCAAAATATATACGGAGGTGATACAAGTGCATGATAGGCATGACAAGTAAATATTTGCATAGTGAAGTTCTCATATCGTTTCTACGAAATAAATACGTGCTTATAGGTATGTATAGATTTAACAGGTGATACCTTGGCCACAAATACATGTACAGAAACATTCTGATTATAAAACATAACTGTTAAATCTTATATATACCTATATGCTTAAAGGTGTTGGTTCTTTATTTTTTTATCCCGCGGAGGTGG